>JAULKQ010011087.1:0-12322 GCA_032356285.1 Smithsoniella earleae | reverse complement strand
AGACAACGGTTGCTCACACTTCAAGTTACACAGGTAGATCCATGCCCTCCACGGTTCCTTGATATGCATAGTAATCGCTCGCTTCAATAGACTTTCAAAGCTCATTGCAAGTCGTAATAGCATGTGTAACAAGAAGAAGTGTCCCAACGCTGACCTAAGCACCCGAGAAGTACAGACTTACCCAACTGAGTGGATCTTCTTGTTGCCCTCAATATATACGTCATCATGTATGAAGCCTGGGGTTGTCAGTGAGAGCCATTCAGAGTCAAAGTACGAGTTGGAGAATCCCCGACACACTGCACTCCTTTCGCAAGCATGTTAACACAGCGAAGCGTAGATTCCACCGTTTTGAGCAAAAGCATGAGAAACACAATTCAACTGTTTCACTTAGTAACTGTGCGTGCGTGGTGTACATGCGCAAAGGGTTGCCCGCCAGCTTGTTGAACACAGTTGACACGTAAAAGCCGGCGATCCTCACGAAAAATGGTGAAAATAGCAGCCTCTCACCAAGTCAGTCTTCACGATGTTCTGTGTAATTATCTACGCCCCTGTGGATGTAGCAACAATTATTTAAGCACAGGGGAAAATTTCATGTAAAACCATCAATTATTACTTCAGTTTAGAATTGACTCTCTCCCACAAACTCAGTGCCTTGACGAGTAATTTGCAATAATTCACGCGCGAATATGGATGGATACTTGCATGTCCCACATCGTTACCAGCGTGCAGTGCAATGCAGTGGCTGAACAGTACCATATGTCGACAATCATTGGACAGACCAGGTGTCGGACACACTTGGCCAAGTGTCTGTCATGCGTGTCGCGAAATTCGTCGGAAGTTGTAAACAAGATATCATCTTGTTTAACCACGTAGAGTTGCGGGCAGTCGCGCATAGTTTTCGCTAGCACTGAGATTCTGTCTTTGCCTGTACACAAGCAAGGGTTTAGCTGTTGCGTTGAATGTGCCATATCACAAGCTTATTCTTGGACAACCATGATAAAATCTTAATGAAGCTATTAGAAATGAAATAAGAGGGTAAGCACGGATTTTAATTCAATTTCAGTTTCGTCAGTTCTCCCGTGCTGGCGTGTGGATGCCATGGCTCGCGACTTGGTGTAGGTGAGCATCTAACAACATTTACAGGCTACAATGAATTTGTTTAGTAAAGTTATTGCATGAGTGCAGTTGTATATTTCTTGGATGACGCTGTACCGGGATGTAATGAAGTGTTGATGGAGGTGTTGAAGTCACGAGCGCTACCGGGTAGACCCCAATCCCCTCAACCCTCTATAAACAGTAACCCTCCATAAAAAGAATTCATAAAGCCTATATTAAACATGTATGAATGTTTACTCCGCTAGGAGCGTAAACTGTCTCAAGCAGCAACTCTGTACGCAACTTGTACTACAGCGCAAGGTAAAACGAACAAGTCTCCTAAGATATACGATAAATGAAATAAATACACGCTTGAAGAAACATGCAAGTGGGCTTGACACATTTCAAGTCCACCAGCTTCCTTCAACAACGCTCAAAGCAACGGCCTGGAAGAACTCTTCACCTGCTAAAATATTCAACGCACCTTAGCGAGAATGAAGCAGGGACCAATCAACCAATTAGTACTCGAGGTACTCAGATGGATGAAAGTTAAGTTGCCCTGTTGTAGCCTCACGTGGTGCATCATGGCGCCCATAAACGCATAATGACACCGTGAACACTACCTGTTGTGTATACTAAGCAGAGCTCTGAAACCCATGCTGTCCGCTGTGAGGGAGATAACCAGTACAGGGGCGTTGGTACCGACATTTTATAATAGAGACGGCTCTTCGTGTAGGGATTTCCACACTCATATTTTTTGCTTCTTCACTCGTTATCATGTGGGATTTATGGACCAGTCTCCTTAATAACAGGGAATACCAAAGGGCTCATAGCTCTGTCTTCACACGGTATTAAAACTACGGTCATTCACACAGCGTCGCAAATCCTTTTCCCGTGCGATATCGATTGTTCTTGCTTGATACTCCGCATCATCTTGTGAGCGCATTCAACTGCGACGGAGGATGCTATTGTCATCGTGCATATTACACTGCAATGCACCTGGTAAAGGATAATGCTTCATAAAGTGAGTAGTCAGCCCCAGTGATAATGCAGGCAAAATAATTATTCGTTTTCATGCGTGTTACGTCGTCTTGGATAGGGAAAAGAATAGCTCATATGAATATAGCTGTGGCATCTGTGAAATCTGAAAAATCATGAAATGTGGAACAAGCGCGGTTGGAACTCTACTCTAAGAACAGTGGCAGTGAAGCATATCGGAAAGCTTCATTTTCTTACTGCGGGTATTCAGCCCCGCACGGGCAACTTGGTACATGTGTTAACCCCTGGAAGAAGCATTGCTGGTCAAGTCTAAAGCGCCTCGTGTATCGTCGGTGTATTTCTTGTGCCTAGGCAAGTACCTTCTATCCTACTTCTAGGGTATCATGTGCACTGTTGACGCCAAGTGTTGGAAAAGCGCCAAACCCTTTCGGATTTAATTGTCTGAGATCTTTCTGTGTCGGATATATAGTGTACTCTTGAGTGACCTCGCACGCACTCTCAACACCAAGAGAGAAGGATCGTGAAGATTTACTTACGTTGACGGAAAAGCATATCCGAATGAGAGCCACGAGCTCGACCCGTTTGCAGTTATTTACGAGAGGTTGACTGGCACCCGTTTTTGTACTCTCAAGCAATGATGTGCGCAGTATTTCACGCATTGCAAGGCCGTGGGGACGGAGTGAGGGTGATTGAGTAGCCCTAGCAAGCACAGTCACTCATTTCCTAAATATAATATCTAAGAGACACGGTCAAGTAGGTCAAGCTTTGGAACGGTGTCACATGAATACGCTTTTTGGCACTATGACCACGGGGCACCACACAGAATTGCCAACAAAGGATGATAATTGGGCACACCTGCGCAGAATGATCGCTGGATTGATTCCGACGTTGCGAAATATAATCATTACACCAGATATATAACTACGATTCTCTCTTCGTGCTTGAATAACTCAGCTCCTCAAGGCATCCCAGCCCAACCCGACAGGATCCACGATATGCATAAATGGGTTGTGTATGACTTCTGTCGAAATCAGAAACTGAACAAGCGACAGCAAAGTTTTCTATGTTCAAATGCTAATGAGAGGACTCTACCGTGCGCTGCCAAGCCACTTGAATGGGCAGTGGCCAGCTGGCCTATTCATATTTCGAATTGTCAAGAAAAAACCTGATTGCACACACCTGGGAAAGACCGGAAATGCAACATTTCCCAACAGCTCAGCAGATAATAGATATGGAAAATTTTTAATAGCTCAAATAGACAGACTTGCCTACCGGTTCGTCGAGGTGAGTTACCCAGAAAACATATTTCATGCAAGATAGGCGTGAAGCCAAGGGGTGCCGCAAAGCCAGCTCCAACAAGTTGTAAGGCTGCATCGGTGCCGTGCACTGTATCTACTTTAGTACTGATAGTCGTCGTCATGTAAAACCAATCACAGTTTTTGCGCTAAGCATCCACCGCGTAAAGTTCGTCTAGCCTGGTGATGATATGTATCCTTATGGTGCTTTACAATAATTCCAGTCGATAGAAGCCGAACGAAGCTATCGTAACTACACATGCTGGGTTGCTGCCACCAAACAACAGCTGTCGAACTTTCGGGTACGTGTGGAAAGGTTAACTTTTCCATCAGCACTTGAAGGAATGGATCTGCGTGTGAGAAAGAATGACGGTACTCCACTCATAACTTTTTAAATGTCCTGGAAGAACTATATGGCTGTAACAAAGCCATCAAGCGGGGGCCCGCGGGACAGACAGGAATACACAGATCCGATACGACTACGCGACATGCTTGAAGGCCTACAACTTGTGCACCGGCACACCAGGCGCGTCTAACACACCAATGAATGAGATGCTTTCTATCGAGGCTGATCAGAGAGACATTCAACGCTTCTTTCAGCTTCGTTGAGGATTCAGAGTTTGTCCTCGCTCATGAACACATCCCTTGGGGCCCTAGTTGAATCGCGATCACCAATCATGCATAAGTCGAGCGCAAGTGCGTCAGGCTCTCTCCACAACCCCAAGGCCTAGAAAATTCTGTACATGTCTTGAGCTGACGAACAAATCCTAGCAATAAGACGGGAGCATTGGATGTACCTCTCTTTTCATAAAAGAATCGTGCTTTTTGCTTAGGAACACTGCAGATGTGTTCAGAGCTTTGCGGAGACTCACTATATGCATGCCAAATTCGAGTACGAACTCGCTATCAGAAAAAGGTTAGGCCATTCTCGTCAGTGGGTGCATATACTAGCGCCTGAGACAAGGAGCGGTTTGCGAGAAATATGTTCAGCACCTACCAATTCAAAATCGATTTCGCCCCAGAATATAGCTCTGGTGAGTTGAACTGACCTGGCAAGTAGCTTAATACAACTTACTTTTCAATTTTCGATACATTCAACGGTACACTCTACAACATCGCCTCCGAGCGATACTCCAAACATCGCGCGGCAAGCGGTTGCGTTGATCCCACTCGGCAGCTCTGCCAGATTCCTTGCTCCACTGCATTACTACCTTTACCAACGTATAGGCTTAATGTTCTTCAACCAACAAACACTACCCTTTGGCAGTAATCTAATAGTGATCGATCGAGATAAGAACAAAACTTTTTTGTCACATGCTTTCCTTGCTTCCGGTTGAGTGCATCATGTCGGTGCCAATCAAGCGGGTAGCCTTCTCCATGAATTAACTCGTCCAACAATCGTGTCTGTCTGTAAGTAATTCAAAAGCGTCGCCAGTTAAATGGCTGGGCATACGCGTAGTAAGCCCATGATGTATGCTCAAACAGGCGTTGAATTAGTGTAGCCTGCCGCATCCGTCAATGTGGAAGTGTCTGCTTACACGAGTCACCCCTACCAGCTACAAAGCTCCAAAGATTGTTCCTCGCCAGGGCCATTCACAAAGCCGTCGACTTTTCACACTTGGGAGTGCTCTTACCGACTCGGGTATGCCGCATCCGTCTTAATCCGTCGCACTAATGCTAGATTTCTCAAATCGGCAGTGGAGAGGTCACGGCATGCACGGCATACTCATTCAGCAAGTCTGAGAATCGTCTTGGTACACATGTTAAAGGTAGATCATTTACACAGGGCTGGCATGCTGTTCTGTGCGAGCATTTCTGAAGTTCGATTAAGCTACATGTTGATGTACAAAATATTAACATGCAAAAGGATTATATGCACAGCGATTGCGTGTACCCCAAGTAGAGTCACTCTGGATGCCTGGCCCTGTAGACTTGAAAAGTTGATTCCCTAGCGTTCCGTGGTTGCGCATCTGCCTGGGTGCCCTGCACGTAGTAGACCAGCTTCAATTTGAAAAGGCGCCAAAAGGCGCCAGGACTCACCTGTCAGGTTTTCTCTGTGCCGCGACGCCAGCCACGCTTGAATGGGTTTACAAATGTCCCAAATGTCCACATAATCAATGGAACAACAATAATGCATGCTGAGTTGTTTCGCAACTTGATACCGGGAACCCCTCGGAGACTTCTAGTCTAACGCAAAATTTACAGCTCTCGAGTTGATAGAGATTGCGATATTGCCTAATGAAGGCTGGTGTTTGTGTGTCTAAGAGTGAGATAGGATCTGACTATTCTAGTCAGGGTTATCGAGGGGGCATCGTTGTTGCATCGACGCGGACGCGGGACTACGATTGTGGTAATCATGCAGTGCATTCGAATAGGGATCTGGAGTGAGGAGACAATGGAACGATACAGAGGATTGGAGCCAGCCACATATCAGCTGAAAGCGAAACGTAAAACCGAAGAATCTCGTGGAGGCCTCACGAGAGAGTACTGTCACGATTCTCTTGTTTGCCGTAAGCGTTGCGGCATATTGGAGCCGCGGAACAAGTGGCATTTTGGGACCGTTCCTGGGAATCTGCCCTTCTCCACGCACGCGAAACAAATGCCTCATTGCTATCGCAATTCCACACGAGTTGCGGCGGAGAGATTCGAACGTGCTGGTACAGCCCAGGAGAAAGTGTCAGTCTGTGGTGTAGAAATGCCGCTCTGTAACCATTGAACCTTTCGACAAGTACTCGCCTTGGTCACGCGGTGCAGCCTTGCAATGTATAGGCGGCGGTCTTTTAAACACGTGAGTATTCCACGTGCTACCTCCATGCGAATGCCGAGGACTGCATGAGTCATTGGTCACCCAACGCCACTTATTCTGGCTGGCTCACTCATAGGCCACTCCTCCGTACCATATAATAAGCTCCATTCACTGTGGTCAGATTCACAGGCCTGCACGCATTCTACCTCTACCCAGTTGGTCGTCACTGAATCGTTGAAGGACGTTTTTCATCGACAGCAGCTTTTATCGATCGGCGAGGAGTACGCCGCATCGAGAAGCAGCGCCAGCAAGGTTATGAGGTAGAAAAGGTATGATCCAGTTGTATGTCTACCTCTTCTGCCGTTACCTTGACCGACTGTGATGTCAATTTTGGTCACGCATCAGCTGTCGCCCTGACACGCCTATGTTTACCACTAGTTGACAGAGTACAAGCGGTGGCTGTAATGTACTTGATAGTTACCTTTCATTTACCTCGCATCAGAGCTGGTAAGCTGGTACCTCTTCCCCCGGGATTCACTATGTAGACACCTGTACATAATAGCGTGATTTCTATTCATGTTGCACGCTCACACAATTTCATGTGGCAAGCGCACTCCTGATTAAGAATGGTTTGTGATGATCTTGCGTTGGTGTACTGACCTTGGGCGGAGTTTTTGCTTGCAGCCATGCGTCATCATTGGCCTCAGAACAGCATACTGCAGTAGTTCGCTTGATTCGCTGAAGCATGTTATTGTTTCAATTTCCAATTTCGTAGTTAGAAGCACAGTTATCTCTGGATTGCGACTTACCATCAGATTCAGTTCTGTACAGCATTGAGCCTTAGACTTCAACTGACCTGGCCTTGCCCTTCATTACGAACATTTCTGGATATCCTGGTCAGTTATTGAACCTGAGAGCCTTAAGTCACCTCGTCCCAGTTATTATTTTGACCATGGATGCCCAAGTTTGCGCAGCATGCACCTGTGCGACCACTAAGCCCGGGACCTACACGCGCTTTGCACTATTTTGCAGACTCCTATCGCTGACAATAACTATCCTTAACATTACTGTGTCTTGGCATTTGAAATCATAGTTTTGATTTGGGTCAGTGCGAGTGCCGCTTGCTACTGATTGTTGCGTCACTGTAAAAAACGAGTATGTGGATCCGACCAGAAGATTTTCTTCGTAAGGGTATAGTGCGTACGGTGCGTTTTGTGAGATTTGTGTTCTCGTTACGAAAGGCCTGACTCCGGAAGCAATCCACCCCGAAGCACTACTAATCACCTGAAACGATGTTAAGTTTGGGCAAAGCACGACCGCCCTTGCTTGCACAATCAGTTCAATCAGCTTTTCTACCGGTATCCCAGGTAGATTCATATTTTGGCTGCGGAAGGTCTCGCTCGAATGAAGCTCGGAACTTGACCGCAGAGATGTAATTTCATCACGTGTGCTTGCGTCCCGTTTCCGATGGTTGTTTTACACGAAAGAGAATGATAATTATTTCTGGTATTGTGAGTTCATTTAGCCTATTTCGTCTTATGGCAGAGTCATCACTAGTAACCTTGCGCGGGATATTTCGCTGAGAAAGAGTGTCCCATTTGTCAACCTGCATTTGTATGCTCTCTAAGTTTTTTCATCAAGTGTTCCAGAAGGATTTTCGTTAAGAGAAGAGTAGCTCTTGCACTCATCTTGAAACTCGGTTCTGGCGAGTGCAAAGAGGTAAGATCCTGCAAAATATTATTCTCGTTAGTCTGTCTTATCTGACTTCGCACTCAACTTTTGCAAACAGTCTGCCGCCTTCTGTTCGTCTGGTTCGCGCAGTTCTGCGATATTTTTCTTTGCATCCGCAATGGCGGTATCTTGGTATCTTCGACCAGTGTTCCGCATGTCACACTGTAAATTCAGTACATAGCTTATTATCCAATACAGTGCGGTATAAATATTGATTTGTTAGCTCGAGGGGCTTTTCCTCGCACAGTTGCCACCGGTTCCTATGAAACCCGTGGATTTGAAAGCTCGGGCGCTGTGTTTGTGACATGCCGAGGTCATGCCGAACACACGACACCCCGAATTGCACCAAGCCCTTTTTCTCCCATCATCCACCAGTTGCAAAATTTCCGTGAGCATTATATAGTCTTTGAAAGTCAATCGCTTAGACATCTTTCTGTCGTCATCATTGTTAATCGATAAAGCATCTAATCCATAATACGTCCTATGAAGTGTTCATTTCCAACAAGGGCTTTATCATACTAAATGCTGCAATAGTTCTGATTGTCATTCACTCATTATTTGCACATTTTCACAGGTGGTCTTCGCATCTAGCCACAATGACTGTTGAGCATCGTCCGGCAACACGACGAGGAGAGGAGCACATTGAGATTGGCGTAAAGGTGTGCTTTATTTGATGAACTCCATGTCTTCTAGCGTTACTTTTATACTTCTCAGGAACCTCATCACCTTGTCTCCTCTTGTCTCCTCTTGGTCTTTACTTTTGCCTAAACGCGGTTCACCGTCTGAAATGTACACGACGCTGAGAACAAAGTTGTTGAATACCGTAAAACCCATTCGGCAAGTAGCTTCTCTAAGCACATCACTTTTGGACAGGTTTGCTTTCCTCCAGCGTCGAACATACTGTCGACTTTTTGGTGCGCGGACACTTCGAATAACTGAACAGGCACTTGTTGTGTAAGAACAGTCTAATCATTGCATAAAAGTGAAGTAAAAATGTCCACTCTTGAGACGGCTGCCACACTCTCCGTACGCGCGCATTCACCATGACAGACCATCGTCAATTTGACTGCCACATGTCACTGCTTTACTTTGTCGACCCGACTTTGTTCCAGGTTCTATCAGCATTGTTCTTTTGTATTCTCCTGGGTTCGACTCATTCATATATTTTAGTTAACTTTGAAAAGCGTGCATAAACGCCAGCGCGAACTATATTTGTGCTTGGTTGCGGGCATACCAGATTGAGACGAAACGCTTCATGTTTGTAACATTTTTACCTAGCACTTCGTAATCAAGTCACTTCGTACCGTAAGAGCTCGTTAGCAGATTCCGGTCACCGTCAGTATGAAGGATTGGACGCACCCTGCAGGGGATTGATGCCTCCGGATACTCAATAACATCAAGATCTCAAAGTTGGACCGGCAATTCGCTCGCGTCAAGCTTCGATGGCTGCGAGTTTGAAATTCGTGGCGCTTCAGTAGTTCCACCGCACGCTTTGGATGCAACAAGCTTGCGTCTCCACGAAGGACTTGTCTTTAATGACGCCAAGTATCCTCAACATCCGCAAGAGTGTCCTGCTAGCGTAGAATCGTCTGCCTCGGGCTTGTTGCTCCGCACCAATACTGGCACAACGGCTTCTCACACTCGAGCATCACCCAATGTCACGCAGCAATGCGTTCCATCCAGACAGTCTTCAGCAATATGCGCTGACATGGATAGCTCACCATGTCAGCTGCAAGTCCGGGTCTCTAATGTTTCTGAAAACTCTGACGCTCAACCTCAGCCATGGATGGTATCAGACATGGGCATTCGTACTTGCTCTCACCGATACCCCGGCAAACCTTGCGTGTCAAGCCCACCAAAGCCCCATGGGCACCTAACAAAAGCTGAATTTACCTGGCAAGCACATCCTGAGACAAAGGCTGCTGTGCTTGAAATGTTAGATGAAGAAGTATCAGCTGCAATAAATCCCAACTACATGGACTTCCATAGTGATGCAGTTATGCCAGATGGCCTATGTATCACTCCTGCTATGCGTCTAATGACCATAAACTGGATGTCAGAAGCAGTTTTCGCTCTAGATCTTGATCAGGTACTCACCGTTCCAACTTCTCCTGGATCTTGAATATCATCATGGAAGTCACTTATGACACAAGTTTGTTTGTGCAGAGAGTTGTGGCAATGGCTGTGAACCTCTTGGATCGATATCTCTCTGCAAGCAGACAATTTCCGCGTACAATGTTACAGCTTGCAGCAGCGTCAGCTATTTTCATTGCTTCGAAGATAGAGGGCGTGTTGCCGCATCCGCGCGCTTCCCGCGTCGCAGCACTCTCCGACGGAGCCTTTGACCTTGAGAGGCTGATAGCGTTCGAGAGAGTCATGTGTCACAGCCTTGGTTTTGATCTGTACAGTCCAACAACACAGAACTTTTTAGACATGTGGATGTACGCTCTTCCTACTGCTGTAGGGGAAACAGAGAAGTTTTATTGCGAAAAGGTGAGCTACACTTCAAGAGTTTCACAATGGCGCGTTTAAAATTTTCGCATGTCTCAGGTGATAGTCGAATGGTGTTCAGGTACACTCTTTGGCATCCTATATCTTGGAGCTGGGATCGCTCGTGTACGACACGCTGAGACACAAGCGCAGTCTTCTTGCAACTGCAGCTCTGATTCTTGCACTAAGCGACCCTGGGCTGCAATCAGCTGCTGCAATCGCACTTCGAGTGCCGCTGAGTCAGGTTCGCGATTATGCATACGCTATCACGGGTAGTCTTCGACATTACATCGGACCGCACACTGACATTGTAGAAGTTACAGTTGCGACAGCTGAGCTGCTAAGGCTGCATCGTCTTGCGAAAGCGCCTGAGAATCGTGAGCAGTTTGTTATCGCAAAGTTTTCCAGCGCAAGGTTTGATTGTATTGCTGATGTCGCCCAGCCTCTGGACACAAAGGAGGAGTTCGAAACATTTATGCAAGTTTATTATGGAAACGTATAGCAGGCATGGGGCTGATTTTTCTGTTCTGTGGAGAAGTGTGGAAGGGAGGATAAATACATAATATTTCAGAGGATCACATTTCAAGTATGTGCTGGTATGGGGCAGGGGAGTATTGCCTAGGCTGCATTTTCATCAGGTTTTTTTCTTTCTGGTGGTGATAACTCTGGGTTCCAGGAATGGAACCGTTTCATAAGCTTACGTCGGGAAAATATAATGTCGAAATTTGCTTACCGTGTCCGCGGTGGAGAATGAGTAGAGAAATCTGTTGTGGAGCTGGATGAATGGTTTTCATCTCAATCTGAGATGATGCTAGGACTGCAAGCAGATAATACAGGTGAAAGTGTCAGTTGTTAAATTGTTAGGATGTGATGCAGCTTGTGGTCTTGCCAGCAATGTTCCAACTGAACTAGGGTGTAGGTTGAATTTTATGATGAATTCGCTCAGTAGGCCATCAATTGAGAATGAAAATGTTGTTTAGATCCGAGTTCGTGCTTGTCTAGTAATTGGAATTTGTTTCAGGTTTAGGGATGTGAAGTACATCACCATTGAACAGATACAGCTCATAAAGCAACATATGTTGAACCAAATTTAGTGTGCACAATCTATCAAGTGTAAGATCGAAGGTTGGGATTGATGTATCGAAACGCAACAACATATCACCCACCCTGTGTACAAAAAGCCCAACTTTCTATGACTGAGGCATCTTGAATAAAGCAAATGTGTGGATATTGGCAGTCAGTACGTTTCTATGCAAGCATGGTGCTGGAAGATATTTCACTGCTGTTGTGGACCTGTATGTCAACAATTGTTAAACATGTTTAACTCTAATCTATTCGACAATCATCATATTTAGCAGTTTACAATATATATAGATGATATTTTGACAATACCCATTCATTTTACTCACTGATACTATCCGGACCTTTAATATTCTATCCACAAAGAACTGAACGATATTTTATTAACTTGGCCAGGTATGACATCCTGTGGAATGATTGTGGGACAGATTCTGACGTGCAGGGCTGTTGGTTTTATCGCCAGCAGTACTTGACTCGTTTAGTACTATGTCATAAATTGCAAAAAGTCAATCTACCGGGCTGGCAACTTTGCTGTTGATACAAGTCAATTATTGAGTTCGACTCCCTCTTTCCTTTTTCACCAAACGGGGTTGTGCTAGAAATAAACAATTTTTCTCGTCATAGTTGCTGGTTACCAAGCCAGAAGTGCAATCCATCGCTTCACACTTGAGCTTCCCAGTCTAGACAAGTTATGATCTATCTACGTTGTGATAGAGGACATATCATCCTTCCCTGAGCATGAAGGTGTGCGTCGCCAAGCAAACAACACAATGCATCAATTACTCTGGTGAGTTCACTTGGCCATAACAATTCGCTCAACTAATCTATACCAGTTTTCTTAGATCGAAGACGCGGACGTCTCCAAGCTCGTCGAGAAGTCGTTTAA
>JAULKQ010011076.1:0-12327 GCA_032356285.1 Smithsoniella earleae | reverse complement strand
CAGGACATTGCTTTTACTTGTTGAAAATTTGGGTTGAGTGGATTGCTTGTTGTGTGCAATGGTATGATGCTAGCAATTGCATTTGTAAATTTCGGGAGGCAGTTTAGCCATGTGTACATGTGGATGATGAACTAGAACAATAGACTGTGAAGTTGCATCACTATCATCATGAAGGGGGAAACAGAATGGGTGTGCACGCCATAATGAACTGTCTGGACTAACTCTAGATACTTCACCGTGTCGCGTGCAGTTAAGAATCGATCTGATTGTGTTGATGCTAGACTGTGATGATTCAGAGTAGCAACTTTTACAGCAGATAAACCAGGATGCTCGACTGAGCAAGTGTTTGAATGACGAGCACACGTTATATTAGCTCCTTAGACGCAAGTAGGGAGGTTCGATGTCAAGCAAGCTTGGTTAGTTTTCATCGAAGCAAGAAGACGAACGTTCAACTTCAAGTCGGTTGTGCAACATTATACATGTATTACACATATAACTGAATGAGCGCCATATCAGCACACATTTTCAAGTTGCTCACTTCATCCGACATCCCAACATCGGAGCCTCGACGTACTAAGTAAGCATGTCATAATAGCAGCCTTCCTCGCACCCTTTCACACCTATCAACCATGAATTGAACAATATTCGATTGCTATTGAAGCAGCAATGTGTCCAGACTTATCATCGTCATTCATTCAAGTTCGCCAAACCGACACCGAAGACATTAACTGCTCTAAGCCAAGATGCCGCCTGATTCAGAAAAGAAGGCAGTGGTCAGCAGATTGATCCCTTCAGCTTATAATAGGGTGTGAGAAGTTGAAGACATAGTTGACACCATATCTGGGAATCAACAACTCGCATCCTGTTGACATCCCTTGGACATGCGCATCTTATCTATTACTCAACTCTAATATGTCCCTTTCTCCCTGCCAAAATCTAGTTCAATTGTATTCAAAGCAGGTGGAGGATTGCGACCGTACAGTGTGCTACCGTAGCAAAACGGAGTACGGTAGGGATCCGGATGCTTGTACTTCAGAACTTCTGCCTCCCCCTCAGTGATCAGTCGATTGATAACTGAAAGATCTGTGACATCTTTGTTTTTCTCGATGAGCCCTCGAATGCGGCGAGACTCCTCAAACCAGTGATTTCTACTAGCCATCCAGGACTGCGACGCCTTCAGCGCCTGTCTGTACAGCAGGGCTATACGCGACGAGTGCGACATACTGATGATTAATGTTAAGTTTATCCAGCGAGAAAAAATCTACTCCCTTAGTGTAGCAGAGGCAGCTATCTCTACTAACCTAGCGGCATGTGCCACTTGCAGAACTCAAACGAAACAAGCACGTTGCATAAGAGCTCCAATCAGAAAATTATAATTTGAATATGCGATTCGCGATCCAGGTTGCTCTTTACCTCCCTCCCATGTTACTCGCCAAAATTTCTGTGTGCGCCAAAACTGGAGAAAAACATCCAGAGGGGTAAGGACATGTACTTGGTATCTGATGCAGTTGAGTACTCAAAACGTGCATCTTGACGAGTTTCAACCTATCATCGTGATTTTTCTTGATTTCAAAAAGATTGTCCTTACAGTCACTCTACTTTGGCCAAACAATCAAACTGCCGCTGAAAGTAACGAAAAACTAAGGACGAGATTCAGACTTCGGCAAAGCCTCTTCCAGCAGTGCTTTAACTTCATCCCCTGACAGTTCTTGATCTTCGCGCAGCACATTGGATATCTTGACCAAGGCATTCTTGTACAACCTCAACTTGTCAGATACCTCAGCATAGGCCTCCTTCATGAGCCTCATCTTTTCAGCCTGCACAAGAGCACAGAGTTGATGCCACATGCTACTGGAACAAACAATAGACCAAACACATTCAGCTCCAGCATTCCGCACCTCAATTTTTACAAGCACATCAGACATTGGAGGGACCAAGCCGGTCACAGATGTTTCAACCAGGTGCTGCTGTTCGAACAACTCCGAAACATCAGGCTTTCCTTCTCTGTAGCTTGTATCAGGCCCTTGCGGTTGAGCATACGTGGTCAGGCCAAGATCTGACATACAGTAATTCTGTATTATCAATTCAGCCAAATACTGCAAGCAATGGAGCATATCAGAAGCCGAAAAAGAGCAACACGTTCATACAGTACTTACACTTCGAGACTACCACTAATCAAAACGATCATGTGCGTCCCTGCAACAAGGTCAGACACGATGTATCCGAGGTCATTTCCAAAAATTCACCAGGGGGATTTGAACTGGTGCAAGCTTGAGCACAATTACAGATTCTACTGTACACTATCCACTGAGCCCAGCAGATATCTGAATAGAAATTTTACACGTTATACCAAAGAAGGACAAAAGCAGCCCCGTATTCTTGGTGACGCCCCAGCAGCTATCATCTCCTCAACCAGTGCAAACTGCTGTAGTAAAAACATTGTAGCGAGCGAGTAACTTAAAACGTTAGATATCAATATCAGGGAAGCAAGTCGAAGTTATGTCTACCTCAAAGATCAGGCTTGTCAGCCTGTGCGTGACCCTACCTGATTGAGCAGAGCTGGAGTCTCTTGCCACAACCCCACTCACGCCAGTGACCTGTTCACACTCCCGATGCCTGACAACCCTGACCGGGAGGCACGAATGCATCTGGGTAGTACAGTACAGCACCCACTGGAGTATGCCAGGTGCCACAGAACGATGGACTTGGCCTCACAAAGGGGCATCATGCCGACGTGACATGGACACTAGTCATCATTCCTTTCGCAGGAAACTAAAACACAGACAGAACAATTGAAGGCATTGACATTGCCAATGTGAGGCATAGACCATCAGTTGTGTTCGAACGCCATGTCTACAGGAACCTGATAAAAATGGACGGAATTTGATACCGAAAATTGATTGCAGGTACACAGTACAGAGAAGTGAAAGGGAAGGTCAGACAAGGGGTTTCTGAGGCCCCAGCAGCTAGCATCACTTGTTTCAGTGCCCAGTGCTGGTCATCATTCCTTCGTGCCCACACCAACACCAGCGGTGTGTCACCAAAAAAAGCAAAAAATGCAAAGCGAAATCTGCTCGATGGAGAGGAGATTGCACAGATTTTATCTGCGATCAAGTTGAACTTGATTAAGAGGGGGAACAAACAGTTTTCATGACTCTTACAGCATTCGTCAAGACCACAGAAAAAAAACAACGCAAGTGATTTATAGACAGCGTTTGGAAGCCCATGACAACATAGCGGGTGTCTCCCCAGGGTATTGCCACAAAGGACAAATATGATGATGAAGATACTGCTAGGTAAGAGACACACCCCGGCACGTGCGAAATCATCAGCAGAAAACGTGGTAGGGTCCAAGCCTAGAACTTCCTCTGCAGCATGCCCAGCAATGGCAAGCCGCAACTGAATGAGGAGCTGCCGCTTCGTGACCATGAGATAGTCTTCGTCTTGGCCACGAGCATAAACAATCCGTGTGTTGCTCTGACCACGTCGCATGACCGACAGCTTCTCAATATCATCAACAAGGCCAGTTTCACGCCGCAGGATGATCGCAATAATCGCCCTGCCTGCCTCATGGACAGCCAGCGCAAAAGCGACCTTCATCCCAAGATCAGTATCTGTGCTGATCTGTGGCTTGGGGTCACCCATGAGCACACGGTCCATTGCCGACTGCATTCAAAGATGAATTCACACACAAAAAAAAGTTGAAAGCGTAACAGTGTCTACATCCCAGATCACACAGTAACACTGAAGCGCTGCACTACTCCACAGACCTGAACATGTGCTTTGCTGATGATTCCTTCTTTCTCCCTGACGGCACACAGTGCAGCTTCATTCAGTAGATTCGCTAGATCAGCCCCCACAAGCCCCGGAACGTCCTGCGCCAGCTGTTTCAAATCTACATCCTCTGAAATCTTGTGGCGCTTTGCGTGCACTTGCAGAATCGCTAAACGTGCATCTGCATCAGGCCTGGGGATCGTGATCTTTCGGTCGAATCGGCCGGCTCTTAGCAAGGCAGGATCAAGCAATGAAGCTCGATTCGTGGCAGCCATGAAAACAACCCCCTGAGTTGGGTGGAAGCCATCTATCTCTGTCAGCAGCTGATTGAGCGTCTACAGCAACCAAGAAAATTCTCAACGGGCAACCCTATGTCATGAAGAATCCATTGAGCACAGTGACCTGATCTGTACCAACTCTGGCTGTGCTGCTGGAGCATATTCAGCTGATTTCTTCAATCAATAATCAAAGCTTTACCAGATGAATCAGCCCTCGCACGAGGTACTTCATGACAAAACAGAGCGCCACAGGTTAAAGGCAGAACAGTTACCCACTTTACATCGTAAAAAGAAATAAGCATTCTATACTGTCTGTCTGTCTGTCTGTCTAGATGAACTGAAAAATTATACCAGTAGAGGTTCCATTGGTTACATTTGTGCTTGGTGTCAAGTACCTGTTCGCGCTCTTCGTTGGCCTGCTCACCCCCGGATGCGCGAGCAAGCGCAAGGGCGTCTATTTCATCCACGAATATGAGGATCGGGTCTGAGTACGCCCTAGCTCGTTTGAACAGATCGCGCACACGAGCAGCCCCAACGCCAACGATAGCCTCGACGAACTCGGATCCGGACATCTGGTAGAATCCTACGTTGGCTTCTCCAGCTATTGCTTTCGCGATGAGCGTTTTCCCTGTCCCTGGTGGACCTTCAAGCAGGACACCTTTCGGAGGACGGACACCGGATGCTTGGAATGCTTGCGGATTCCTCAAAAAATCTACAATCTCCGTGAATTGGTGCTTAACACTTTCAAGCCCTGCTACATCATCTAACGACACGTCCGTAGTACCATCTTTGCGTGCTTTCGCCTTGGACTGAGCAAACTCTAAAGCTTCTTGCAGGTCCACAGGCTGTCGATTCTTCTTTCTAAAGATCCCGAACAACACGACGGCGAATACGAAAGACATGATTGCCGTCTGTACAATGATGTTGGGTATAAACTCGTATATAGGTCGGAAATCCAGCTCAGGCGGTGTAAGCCTGCAACTCATACAGACTTACCACAGCGCTGACGTCTGGATGTGCGATTGCACACAAAACAACGCCATGCGCACTTAGACCTGGCACGAAATCTGCGGAATGCGCTTAACGCAGCGCTGCTCGTTCCATGTATGAACAGTTACTTTAAAGCGGTAATTTTGAAACAGTAGGATAATTCGTACTTGTAGCTAACATCTAGATGTCTGAGATGTGGATTGAACGCTTCATACTGAGAGTTCATCTTAAGCTTTGTTCGCGGAACTGAAGCTCTCTCCGAAATAGTGTACGCTTCCATCGCTCTAGGCGGAAGTTTCTCTTCATGAGCCTCGAACAACTCTTCAAACATTTGGTTGAACCCAAATTCATGTGGCGCTCCAGTGTACACTGGCTCTCGTGGGTAGCTGCAAAAATGGTTACCGTTTTGAGCTTCAGCTCTTTACGTATTACGGTAGTCTAAGAGGTTTATAGGCTACTTCGACGACAAATCTCGATGAGTGCTAATTTTCACAGTGCCGTGGTTAAACCCCGTGGGTTGTAACCCGGGCCTACCACTAACAGATTATTAAAACTTTGATAATTCCATAGTTTCTGGAGCATAGTCAAGGAAGGTTCCACCACTGCAAGGGACGCTAATCTATATGAAGTGCAGTGGTCAACATAGCACACAACACAGTACCATGTTAGCATGACCTGTAAGAGCGCACTTGTATACACCACCATAACTTGCCCCTGCCAAGTGATCAGAAAGATGGGTTTCGAGTCCAGGTCGATCTGCATTCGACCATGAGACTGAACCATCTTCGTCACGAATGACGACTCTATACCCTGGGTAAGACGGCATCATGAATCGGCCACTGTCCTTCCACACCTCAATGGTCCACTTTGAAGCGTCTGGATTGTAGAATGGGCTCGTCCAGTTTCGCTCTTTCAACCCGTGCAGGAACAAATTGAAAGGCATCTCGGGAAGTTTGGACCATGCTGGCTCCTTCTCGATCGTGTTGTAGGTGTCCCCCAACACGTTGGGAGGGACAAATATGTGACTGGTTTCTTGTGGGTTTCCTTCTGAATCGACATTCGTCACGTCGATTTGAATTGTGACGTCTTCCAGGGTTGGTCCATGCCTCTTGATGCGCTTCAGGTCCGCAGAAGAAAACTTTTCGTTTGGCTTCGGCGGCCCACTTTCAACCTCTCGTTGCCAAAAGAATGCGTGCACTTTCCCAGCTACTCTGTTAGCCCGGCGATTGGATTGGCGGCACTTAACCCAAGTGCGTGCACCAGCACCGAAGCTCCTGGAGCAAAGGGTGTACATTTAAAACCTTAGATACACTCACATTTCGAGCTTGTTCAGCTTCTGATATTACAAGCTTATTTTGATGCACTCGGAGCTTGAACTTGAAACGAGACCGAACTTGGACAACAGGACACAACAGGACACAGTAATACAGCGTAGCGATCGCTTGCACCACACATGAAACAGAGCCAACATCACAGTAGCCGTGTGCCAAGTAAATATGTCACTTCTGTATCGAAAACAAGTTCACATGACCCACTCTCTGTGTTAGTGAACCAAAATGCATGCACCCGAAAGCAAGCGGAGAGCCATGTCCAGCAGAATCTGCCCCACGAAAGTTACTACCCTTTCTTAGATATACTATCCATGCGAAAAGCAATTGTCTGTAACTTTATTCCTTCGAATATAGGTACAGAGACGAAAATCAGCAAGCTACTGCCGGTTTGCGATAAGCACAGTGTACATAGCCGATCATCTTTCTGTCACTCTATACTGTCCCCAATAGTGCATTATGGTAGCAGGACGAAAAGTCTAACTCGTACCCAGACGCCACTGCACTTTGTAACGACGTGGCAGTGAAGTGGATCTCGTGTTTCTCATAGAATGCTGTGATAAGATATAGGATGGGTTACATGGAAAAACAATTGCCTTGAGACAAAACTCGCGATCCTCCTCCCATCATGGGTTCGATACGGTGTAGTAAGTGTAGCGCTGCTCACGCCCAAATCGTGTCTGATGTAGGCCGGCTTTGCTCGGATTGCCTGAAGCAATCGATTGGCTCGCGCCTTAATAAGCTTTCAAAATCCCATCGTGGTCTAGACCATGGTGATATCGCTTTGGTCGCTGTATCCGGTGGAGCGTGCTCGATGGCGCTGGCAAAGCTGTTAGCTGATATGTCAATAGACACAAGCTGTCACCCTGAGAGAGGTAAGGTAGGTTGAATTAGATATGCTTGCTGTGTAGTGTGTCGCCACTCGGCAGTGCAGGTTCTGGGTCCTTACTTCACTTCTTGCTTTCCCAGGTTGTATGCACGCTGCACGTTGCCTACATTGATGAGAGTACGGCATCAAGGAAAAGCGACGAATATTTATCGCAGCACTCAAATAGAATTCAAGCTTCTCTGAGGTGGCTTGGACAGTTTTACAACTCAGTTTCTGTCTACAATTTGGAGGGCTTAATATCTTCCAACAGCAATCATGCGCAAAATCTTCTCAATTCTACAAAAGACGCTACAAGTCGCGAGGATTTGATCAAGAGTCTTCGGCTCAAAGCGTTGCTATTCGAAGCACAGCGACTCAATTGCAACAAGCTCATTGTTGGAGACAGCTCCACTGCCCTTGCTTCACGATTTGTATCTATGACGGCCAAGGTGATGCATCCATCGCATATACTATTGCATTTTGCAGCAAGTTTCACTCCTGGTGCTTCTCCCGCTGAGCTTCTGATAGAATACGAACGGACCAATCATAGTACCAGTCGTCTTCTTCGACAATCAGCGTTGATAGTTTTCGTTTACTTCTGTGTGTGAGAATGACTCATAAACTGTACTCGCTAATCTCTACCTCACACAGACCGCACCGAATATTCAACGGGTCATTTTCATAGTTCTCTGGTGATGCAGGGCATGGGCTATGCTTCGCCAGCAGAAACCAATGTGATTGATACCCGAAATAGGGGATGCTGTGTTGCGCGACCATTGCTGAATGTGTCCCGAAAAGAGCTAGCATTCTTCTGCTACTTCCAAGGAATCCCGTTTGTAGCACCGTCCACTCATGGGACAGCAAGGAACTCCATTTTATCAACAACTGACGATTTTATTGCCCAATTATCGGTATGACTCTCCACACTACTTTAAGGAACAAAGTCTTGCGACACGACTATGCACCACTGAGAGTACGCACGTAGTACTCACCAAGAGTAGATGCAGGCAGTCAAGGGAAACACCGTGAGTAACATCACGAAAATGGCAAGTCGCTTGCGGCCTTTCTCTTTCAACCGTGGAGATAGGCTTCCTACACCACCGTTGAGACACATGGTTCGAGGCAATTTGAAGGTTCTCGGGGATGGGAATTCAGAAGCAAACCAGCATAATACGCACACGTCTGAGGATAATCTTCGTATAAAACTGTGCAAAGTTTGTAAAGCTCCTCTTAGTTATTTGGACAATGAGACGAACAAAGGCGTTTGTCACTCTTGTAGCAAATGGATTCTTGAGGACGATGTTGAAGAATTTTGGGAGGCTTAAGGAACACTGAATACCTGGAACATTCAAGGACTTTCCCGAGTAAAAATCAGAGCTTTTGCAAACCTACAGGTGAAATATTAATCAGTCAATGTCATGCTGAACCCTGCTGATTTGAAGCCGGAAAACTTTCTGGAAAGAAGTCATTATTTCTGTGCTATATGCTTCTAACAACACATCTCCTCCAGGCACAGGAACTCCGTGCTGTTTTAAGTGGGATTCAGCACTGGTAACTGGTTTATTTTCAAGTCCACAAGGGATGATGTGGCCGAAAGGCCCTAAGTCATTGCAAACGTTCAATGCAATCCCATGATAGCTTATCCATCGAGTTGCTCGAATGCCGGTTGCAGCTATTTTCCCTGTAGACACCCAGACCCCTGCAAATGCGAATCAGGTGAGAAATACAAGCCATTGCATACAGCAGTGGGGAGACTATACATGTGTGAGCACCAAATAACTTGGTACAGAACTCAAACCAATGGTCACATTTCTTCTTGTCAGATTGGCCTGTATCATTCAACATGACAATGTTTAACTCAAGTTGAGAGGACCCCCATGTACTACATCAAACCTAAGAATCTGCTCTACTTTGATGTCTTTAATCATATCTCAGGTCCCTATGAGAGGTGCATACTTGTCTGAAACCTATAGTTCATTTACAGAGCAGGATGCAATTGGAAAGGAGTTTTGAAACACGTCACAGAGCTTTCAAAATCTCTGATACTGATTAATTTTCAGTACTTCACCTGTCAGCCCCTCGACCCTAAAAGCTTCTATGCCAGAGACATTGTAAAGGCAATCTATTACCACTGCTTCGAGCATCCGCAGGTATAAATGAAGATCTTGCCCTTGTTGCTTGAGATCAATGATAGGGTAAAGAACCAATTGGCCTGCATTGAGCTTCTTTTCAATTCCGTTTTCAACTACCGTGCCAGTGATGGCGTGGCAATATTCTCTAGTTTCGTTGCTCCCGCCCCTCTTCCCCTTCCCATGAACAGTTTGCTCTATATATCCCTTGTGATATGTGACATCATACTATTTGAAGAGAATCTTAGCAAAGAGGTGTAGTAAGAGATCTGCTTATAGTCTGCGAGGCGGCTGGGAGGCTATGCAGTGCGAGACATACCAGGACCATGGTATGTTACCTCACCACCCCTTTCGGTGCGATGAACTGGAAATGGGGGATCGTTCGGGTCAAATTTGAGATTTGTTAGCGTGCTCATTGTTCCAAGCGTGTACACAGACTCGTGTTGCAACAATAGACAAGCCTGGGGTTTCAGTCCGCTTGCAACTTGGGAAGCTCTTTCTCGCTGCCATGCCCAGACCTTCTCGTAAGGTACATGTCTATCGTGCATATCGTACAAGACCACGTTCTTGCGATCACATCTCGCAGTTGCCGTCCTTTGACTTACTCTAACCCCGCTTGCGAGCTTTATGTGCATTTACAACAACCTGTGACTACCATCACATGTTGAACTTGAAACAATGCCTGTTGCACGTCATGAACACATATACATCGCACATGGCTCAGACTGCACGGGTATAAAATGAAAGCTAGCGAGGCAACATCATAATCACAGTGATCTGCTACATTCTTGACATTTGTGAAGGAAAGTGTTCATTTATATTATGTAGGAAACTTCGTAGGTAGCATATTGCGAACGGAGCACTGAGTAAATATCCGCCAAGCAAGGACTGTAACAAGAAGCCCAATATTGCCATTGAGAAGGGAGTAGCATTTACTGCACGTAAAGAATCCCGGTTACAGGCTACCAGACTGTGGACTTCTTCTTAAGATGTTTTTCATTCACGAGCTATGTTTCGCGAATTTAAAGCAGTGCTTGAATACTTAAGTCAACAACGACCGCGGAACCCAACGATGTGGTAAACGTCACGGCAGAACAAGCAGTGGCACAACACGAATCATCTTCGACCAAGAATGACAAGTCAGGGAGTAATTTCGCAATGTCTTGTGCAATTTAACCAAGTGTTTCCTTCAGTAAACGCTGAAACCAGCAATGGGTTGTATACATAGGTAGTTTTCTTTGGCAAAGACACCCGATTCAACAGCATTCTTCAGCCAAAAGAAAATGGAACCATCATCTATAAAATGCATTCCGGATTTGGTCAACAAACTGACCGAGTGCCGCTAGACGAACGCTTTAAACCTACCGTTCAGCATGCAGCATAACCACAGGACTCTTCTCTATTATGATGAGCTCAATATCCCTCTGCAACGGCCTCTACGTACCAAGGCCTCCGAGACATCAGAAGTCTCTAGATGCTGGCATGAATTCTTGTGACACAGTCAAGAAAGAAATGACTCAGGCAAACCACACTGCAATATGGAGTTAGCTGCTGGTCTTGGCCTTAACTAAAACTAAACTCGTAATGTGTACAACGGCTGATTCCGAGCATGCAAATTGTAGAGCTACCTGTCATAGACCTTTTTAACAATAAAAAGTGTTACTGTGGACTGGAAACTGAATCCTTTTCCAGTCAATGATCAGACTTAGGAGGTGGAGCTGGTCAAGCATATTATCTCATGCCATATTCAGGTGCTCACAAAGCAACAAATTATTTCAAAATAATTCAAACTTATTCAGTTTCTGTGAAGAATACATGATACCAATCCAGGGCTTGAAAACCATAGGAACAACGTAGATTATTTGACACGATTGCAATAACTTACTGTAGGAAAGCCTGTGTGTAACCATGCTCCTTCCCACACTCTGAAACATTAACATATGTTTAACAGTGGAAAAGTGACAAACATGGCTCATGGCTGTCACAATTTATCTGACAGCACACTACCCAAAACAAGGGTCCACATCCACTTGGTGACAAGCATCCACCAGCAACATGAAACTTTTCATTCAAGGTTCAATTTGCACAGGGGTGTTACATTTCAATAATGTTGCGAGAAAGAACAACCTTTGAGAATCAACAATGAGCTAAACTTCTTCATTTTTCCGAAGCAACCAGGCAAGGAGTATCTACAGTCACTCTTCAGGCTGTCACAGGCTTTCTTGCAGGGGTAAAGCATTTATCCCAACGTTCAAATGAGCAGCTTTTCTAACAATGAATGTACTCCACTTGCATAAACAAATGTTCAGTTTTTTCAAGGCTTACTAGGATACTAGGAAGGCCGCTTCCCTTGCAGAGATTGAGATCACAGCAGTGTCATGGAGAAGGCGATGAAGTAGATGCTCGGAATGTGTAGATTCCTGAATGTCCTGAGGTTTTCCTCATCTTGAGCCTCAGCTAAGCCTCATTAGCTTGCTGCTTGGGACAAGCACATAAAGAGGCGCTGGTAGATGGGGGGCAGATACATCTATGGACATCAGACCTGGCACAGCATTTCCACTGGTACCGTCACAGCGGGCTAAGACTCAGATGTGGATGCTTGCAGCGTGAACACAGCTTATGAGATGAAGCATCAACATCACACTACAATACCATGTACAAATAGCGCTAAATTCTCTGTCATTCAACTATCTGATGATCTTATATTGTGGTGTGTACCCTTGAGTGGACTGCCAACATACTCTGAACAATAAAAGTTTTTTCTTCTGTCAATCATCGAGGCTGCACAGCTCACCTTGCTGAGATATTCAACAAAATCACATGATGCTTGTCTGGAATCTTCTATCTGCTCTCTCACTGGTGAAACAGGCGAGGTCGTACTCGCCCTTTCCTTGTCCTTTTTGAAAGCAATAAACAACAGGAGCATCTAGCTTTGCTCGTTATGTAGAATTGAATCATTC
>JAULKQ010011065.1:0-12328 GCA_032356285.1 Smithsoniella earleae | reverse complement strand
TACTAAAAGATTCATGATGTGCAGATTGGAGTCTCTTCCTTGGCATTTACAGCATCCCATCTCTCAGCAGCAAATCCCGTCCAGCTGCTTATACTTGGATCACTACTTTCCATGGGTCAGGTTCAAACAAAGAATTTAGCAGTTCCGACTGCAGCTCATGGCCTATTTAACGCTGCAATCTTCTTGAACTTGATTCTCAAAGCCTTACAGTAGACATGGACGGCTCTCTTCTTTTCAGCCAAGAGTATTTTCCAGGACCACACTTGTAACACATCACAGACTTGGCAGTATTACTGATGCTCTTAATGACTTTGGAGAGTTTCCAACCTTTCATAGACTAGCAAAAACACAGCTGGCAGCGTTCAGGACTGCTCACTGAGTACATCGTGTAAATTTGTCTCAGTATGATAAGTTTTGGAAGACCTCACAGTGAGTAGTAATATTAATGCAAAACTGGGAGCTAGTGGCTCAAAACGCATGAAAAGTAGGCTCAGAAGCTTCCCTGATACATAGCTGTCATGTTTCTCGATTAATACCAACAATTTGACTGCATTATGTGATAGAAGACTTGAAAAGGCCTTAACATATGTACTGATCACCCCTACGTTTCATCAAAGGAGAGGTTTTCTCTCAGTGAGCCTCATCTCCTCATTGCTCATTTGCGCCTTACTTTGACCCAGTTCAACAGAACACTGGAGATCTTATTTGCTCCATTCTGAAACCCGATGCTAATGATGCAAATATAGTTTTTGCCATCCAACAATATGCTTATAGGCTTGAACAGGCCGCCATGATTGCTTATGGTTTAAACTCAGGTCAATCAACTCATCCTCTAGGACAGTCTAAATTGACAAAGATTGGACATGTTGCAAAGCCACGGATGTATAGAGTTGAGGATACATGTAAATGCTTGCAGATGTAAGGTTGGAAGAAACTTATAGCACAGACTCAAGTGGAAGTTGAGTACCTAGCAGATGTGTTTACCAACAAGTCAGAGCCTGCTCTTGCATTAACATTAATCTAGCTCCACAAACAAATTTCCAGATTCTTTGTTCAACCTAGATTGAATTTGGTCACCTCTGTTGGTTTTGTGTTTCAGAACGGCTTTGAGTTGTCAGTTCTGGCTGCTCATGTTTGCTGAGTACAATAGTGTTGATGGACTGTGAAAGCTCCATTTCTTTGCTGTCATTTAGATCATGTATGTGAACAGATGTTGTACATAGTTTCAGTCGCCGTGCTCCTTGTCCCAAGGTATGTGATCCGTTAGAATCCAATCACATAAAAAAATGTCACAGATTCTTTGAATTGTGAAACAGAATCAATGCGCATAATACAATTGTACTACATTGCCTACATGTGTTTGTACATACCGCGGACGTGAGATGGTGAAAACTTCTGCACCGATAACATATTGTAAAATTATGATTCTCAATTGGAACTGCCTCACTTTTTGTATAGTGGAATAACGAGCTGGGTCTTGTAATTCAAATGGATGAATTGAGAAGGGCAAATAGTGATATGTGAATCGTTAGCAAGAGCACCGTTGTTTCGCTCGTACAAGGTTTCGCGTGCTGGATGTGGAGCATGGTGATTAACGATGAACTACGAAAGCCCTGGTGAAGCCGATGCGCGGTTATACTCCTTTTTCAGAATATTTTCTTTGTGAATGAAGGCGTTCCTTGGCGGGTATGAGCACGGACGCTAACTGATCCGACCGCAATTATAGGGTGAGAGAGTGGCGAATGAACAACTGGGTTGACAATTAGTAGGAGAGAGCGTTGCGTCGATGCTCTTGAGTGTTTCAGCCGTGATGTGCCAAGGTTAATACAAGTGGCAAGTTATCCAGACAAGCACGTCGAGTTGCTAGCTTCAAGCCAGTATTCAGAGTGCTGTGGAAGAGATGAATTCACAAAAAAAAACGAAAAATCAAGGACAATAACTTCAGAGTTTAGGCCGCAGATTAGTGCACAACAACCACCCAGGCTCAGAGCGCGACAGAAGATAAAGCATATAGAAAGGCGCATGGATGTTCTGACAGAAGTGCGAACCGGGTAGTGACAAGTTAGATGGACATACACTTGCAACGAGCCCACGACTTGCTTGTGAATTGAAATCAGATGCCGGGAACACATATCCGCTCAAGGTACTGCTAGTCTCTATTACTCATAAATTAACAAAGGACGTTTTTCCACGAAGCGATGAGTTCAAACTACACGTAAGAATATTTCTTTGTACTCGGAAATGAACCCATATGGTGAGGAAAGCAAATTAAGAAGCGACATGTATCATGATATTCACTTCTTGCCTTCTGCAGAAAAATGGCTGAAATCAAACGGTCCCTTGAGATGCGTGTTTGGAGGGTAGTTCTTCAGGATACACCACAAGTCATGCATGCAGTATGAAGAACTCATTGATTTACTCCCTTCTCCACCGGAGAAATTATTTCGTCATTCTTAAACAACTTCCACAGATGAGCACAGGTAACAGTCAGAAGCAAGGGTCTGGGTGTCCAAAGGTACATGTTGAGCACAGCGCGATTGTGTAAACAGCGAAAGTTCTAGATCTAAAATATCAGATGTAAACGTGCATCTCACAGAACAATTCAATGAAGAATTCTTTAACCACTCCGTGCTGTTGCCCTTGCTCTTCACGATTTAGTCGCTCGCTTACTGGGAGATATAGCTCACGTGCATCTCCAGTGCGCAGGCCTGGTGTGTTCTCATGCGTGAATAATTTTTTTGTTTCTATCCATACACGTTTTAGGAGTTGTGAAAGTTACTGATATGGTCGTCTGCAGTGCCGTGGTCTGGAATACATGATCGACCGCACGACGGACCACGTCAAAGCCGTGAAGTGGTGTGTACTGTGGCTACTCTTTCCCTTCTCTTCACGCCCCCAGCAGCACTTGCGTCTCATTTTCGTCAAATTCTGACTTCCTACATTATCGAGTGCAGATAACGCACGCTTTTTTCGGGGTTGGGGCGCCTGAGGCTCTTCTTGTGGGCGCGGTGGCGTTGATAGTCTTTGGGCCCCAAGGTCTTATCGATGTGCGCGCTTGGCTGATAAATCATGCCATGACAATATTTTCTCTGTGAAATCCAAGCCTCTGGTATGAATAGAACAATATTTTCCGCTAATTTGTATCGTTATTGTTCAGGCAGCAAAATCAGCTGCTGCTGCTCTTAGATCAATTCAGCCTGCAATCCAAGAGATTAATCAAGTATCAACAGACATTAGGACATCAATATCATCGGAAATGGGTATTGATAAGATTCAGGACGAGTTTCGTGAGATTGAGAGAACCACCAGAGACTCGCTCCGTTTAGATTCCCCAATCTCACCTAGCAGTTCTTCTTCAGCCCTTTCAACTTTCGCATCTGCAAACAACCCAGCTTCAGAAAGCCCCTCTAACTCTTCGGAGTCCAATGGGCAGAAGGGAAGTCCGCTCGGTACCACAGCGCAGAGTGAGATTCCTCAGACTTTGACAGGTGACAGCAGTGAACCCGAGACGACCTCGAGGGGAGGTGAAACTGATGAAGACATCGAAAAAATGAGAACTGAATCTGCAAAGCTTGCTTGGGGTGAATCAGTTGTCCGTACAGAGGAATCATCGGAACAGAACAAGAGCGTGAAGAAGAGGTTAGAAGACATGACGATGGCAGAGCTTGAGGGGGAACTTGCTAGAAGAAAACAAATGATCTCGATGATAGAGAATCTGAATTGATCTTCGGGTGAACCTCTTTTTGTTAGCTTGACACGTCTTAAGAAGTGTGTACTTCAGCGAGATGGAGTGTTTTACGGTATCAAATGTAACTACACAAAGCGTCTTTGACATTCGTCGTTAGGGCCCTTGAATGAATTCATCTCTTCAGGGTGCACGAATAGGTTCAGCGTACAATGAAGATACCTTATCTATAAGATGTACAGCCACTGTTGATGTCTACTTCAAGATTTGTGCAACTACACTACTGTTCTTCAAGAACCTAGGGAAAACAGGATGCTAAGACACAGTTCGGATAAGCACCACAGTTGCACTTAAGTTGGCTTAAATGGGACTGCTTGCTTTGCAAGGCAACCATTTCTCCTTAGGTAAAGACATTTAGTTATGTTTTGGGGATGCAGCTGGGCCCCAAAAACAGCACCTCATAACTGTATGAAACTTACAGGCACAAATCACTGTGTTCTTACCAAATTTCAACTTTTCAAGTAAATGATGGGGCCTTCAGTGTTTTCAAAGACTAGTGACACTTTTTTGACTGCATGATATTTTAACTGTTCCAGCGGATGCGAAGTTAGTCCGAACAGGACCAAAGTGCAATATAAAACATTATAAAGAAAGCATATTGGTTGAATTGTTTTCTTGTTTTAGAGATATAGTGCAGACGAGTCATTGCTGCGCGAGTTTCAACTCATGCTTTTTGCACCGGCTCGTTTCTACCGTGCATTAACTTGCCGTAGAACACAGTAGACAGCCCCTTATTGTCAATACTTATAATGATACTCCCTTTTCTTGCGGACCTGCGTGGGTTACGATGAGATGTCTCCTTAGGTCCTTGACTGCTGTAGTACTCTATGGCGTGAAACCAAACAACACAGCATGGCAACGCCAATGTACATGGGAAACTTTCGAGGGTTCATGTCGTTTAACCATGCCACGACTTTGCTTGTAAACTCTAGTGACACTGTACTCCGCGCGAAAATGTTTGTATTGTAGAACCAGAAAGGACTTATCAGAACGCTGGATACATATGTATCTTACTGATAAAATTGTGCCGTTAATTCGCGCAGAACATGGTTGTGCCCGTGCATTGCTCGGTAGTGCTCGGTTACAGTGCTGTACTTGTTATTCTAAGAGCTCACGCTGGAATACTTCAGTGAAGCATTCACTCGATTGCAGGGTATTTTATGAGATAGCTGCCCGTCAACTCCATTTCTCGCGTCATTTCGCGTTAAGTGGCTTCTGGTACACATCAGGAATCTTCACTTTTGAGATGTCCCTAAAATTTTCTCCGTTCTGGTTTGCGATCTCATGAAATGTATGTAAATAATAATTGTCACGGATCACTAAATACAAAATCCTTGGGAGGACAAAATGATTCCTGGTGACGTGCTGAAGTCAAGCGGGAACTCACAACCTCCAAAAGATTACTCTGAAGCAGCTTTGCGTTGAGTCAAAGTGATATCATATCTCTAGAGGCGGCTTAAATTCCGCGCCATAGAATAATGCTTGCGGAGATCCAATTATTGACAGAAGCGCGTGGTTGGAGTGTGTTCTTTTGTTTGTAAGGACCTTGCCGTGGCAAGAATTTTCATGTTTTTCTACAGAGTAATACCTGTGGTGAGTCAACCAGTCAACTTAGTGAAATGCTTGTTCTCCTCGCAGGAAACGGAAAAGACACGTCGTGGGTTATCAACCCGCACGATTAGTTCCTTCCACGAGTTAAGCAATACACAATGAAAGTAAATTCCTGCCAAAGGAACGTATCAAAATCTTTGATCTTTCCATTCACGACTGGTCGGTCTTTCCTGTGTTTTTTGTTGAGGCAAGTGTCCTGACGGATTGATGACAAAGCGGGGGTCATATGCATGCGCAGGTTGGATCGATATCCACCCCACAACCTTTGATAACGGTGCTGCCAGGCATATCACGCTGTTAAAATACTAGGTTTCAACTATTGAGATAGTTAATACTAGTATTCTTTCGCGAAGCGTACGACCAACTCGGTTACTATCCATTTTTTATTCCTTTGCAACGCTTAAAACAGTGTGCGTGCGGTTTGGATTCATCACGTCAAATTATAGTATTTTACTTGTACCGCTACATGTGGTTAGACTCAGGTCATAACACTCGATACTCTACTGGCGATGTGCAGGGCCTCCATTGCCATGATCCACTCTTATCTGACCCGCAGGATTGCGGGTCATACAGTGAGTGATGGTAGAAAGGACAGCTTTTCTTCTCTCTGGATTCGCAATTATGGATCAAATCAGGCATGTGACGCTACTATTTTTTTTGCTATCGAGTAGGACTAGTGGCATTGCGCCGCATATCACAATGCGTTAGAAATTGCTGCACATTCTCTACAACTAAATCCCATGCTGCATGGTTGAACAACATCGCTTCCGTGGCGTGATTGCATCCTTTAACAACGTGTCGTCAAGCGTGTCCCAGCTTTCGCAGAGGAAGACTCGTTTCCACGCGACGTGACATTGTGAATCGAGTGTACAAGTGTAGGATGGCTTATGTTTGAGATTTCCGTCACCTAGAGCTGCTTCTATTGACAGCGGCCCTAAGTGCATTTTCTGGCAACAGTCTTGCGAGTGCTGCTAGTGCTGTACTGATGTTCGTCTATGGAGAGTAAGCCACACGTTACAAGCTCACAAGCAGGTCAATGTTGTAGGAGTTGCCATCTTCTATGAACAATAGAGCTGACCAGTCGCATGTAAGCGGTCGTGCAGAAATAAGAATGAGGCTATCGGGAGCAAACGTTGCAGAGGAACTAAGCAAGTGCGTGTCAAAGCAGAGTCGATTGTTTTATGAGCTTACGAAGTAACTGACAAGTTGTTTTACCTTTTCTCCATGCGCGTAAAACTAGTATCTTTGGCCGTGATGAGGACAAACAGCAGCCAATAGCAAGGCATCGCCCTGAATCTAATAGTGAGTCAGACAATGAGAGGGCCGATGAAGAAGTTCCGTATTACTACCTCTTGCAGGTTTAAAGAGTTTCCAGGATCTGATTATCAGGCATTCGTGCACACATCGAAGTATGCGAAATGGTTGGACACTTGCAAGCGACGAGAATCGTGGTCGGAAACCGTTTCCCGGTATGAGACTCTGTTAAAGCATGATTAGCCTCTTCAACACGCGAATGTACACATCGGGAATGCACACCTTCGTCAGAGTCGGTTGGACGCTTGAGCCATCAGATTGGCAAGGTTGTGCAACATAATTCGTTCCTGTTGTACTGCCGAGCATGCCTGAATCGTGGATGCTGGGAATTATTGGGATAACAATACAATCGAAGCATTTTTAGTTCTCGTTCATCGTAACTATGGTTGCGTTCAACTCAGAATATTTGTTCTCCAGGTACTTCCGCTTCATGGAAGAGCACCTTTGGGAGCATCACGCGTACAGGATACCTCCTGCACAACTTGATGAGCTTCAAGAATCTGTGGAAAGCCTCAAGATCATGCCGTCGATGAGAGCTCTCATGTCAGCCGGCCCAGCGCTCAAATTCAGCGGCATCGCGGGTTACAATTGCTCGTATCTCCCCATAGATAGCCCTGACGCTTTCCACGAAGTTCTCTTCATCCTTATGCACGGAACTGGAGTAGGATTCAGTGTCGAGAATGAATTCACAGGTGCTCTCGCAATGCATCTGATCTTTTCTTCCCGTATACGCTGTGGTTAACGTTGCGGGTTTCCACACCTGTGAGTAATCAGCATTGTTTCCGCACAATATTGAATTTCAGGAGACTTCACTGTGCACCAGGATTGTTTTACGTGTGCAGTTAATCAATGTTCAACTTGCGCAATCAGGTGAGCAACAGTGATTTTTTATTCTCGTCGTTTGCTATGCCAACTAACCATAATGGGAAGTGCTCAACTACACAGAAATATCAATTTGTCATCACTAGATTGATTCCAAAATTTTGCTTGCTTAACTACTGTGTCTTCCGTGTTCCCAATTATTGTTTCTATGCTACTCGCGACAACTCGCACGGTTCACCCTCGAACTCTTATTATGACTTTCTACCTCTTCAAAGACTTGCTTGGATAGCTTTAAAGCGCTTGTACAGACTAGCATCCCGAGATTCGCTGCGATTTGCTAACCCTGGGATTGATTACCTACAAAATATGATGCGAGTCGACTGGACAGTGCGAGTCCGTGTTGTCACGGGCCAAGTGATTCTTCAGATTCGCAGGAGCTATACCCAGGACCACAATATCAAGCTACTCTGTACAATGTCTGTTATTCGAGCCCGCGGCACCAAATCAAGCGCAGGATCCAGGTTGTACCGGCACGCGTGTCCTTGTTCACTCAAGGCACAAACGTATCGGGTAGGTTGGGTACATGCAACAGCTCGTGTTTTCACTTCTGAGGCTGTACCGCGAATGCTGAACTTGAATTCAAATCAACAATGCGAATAAAAAGTTGAGATGTGTGAATGGATGCGACGAGAGGAGTGATGTACGCAGCACAGGAAGTATGTTGAGCAATCAGGATGGATCTGGTGCAACATGATATTAACTCTGAATGGATACATACTTTGCTAGATGGCAGCCGAGCCATATTAGTCAATTCGTTTATATGTCTCGTGTGATCCTGAAGCTCGCCATCTACTTATTGTAACATCTAAACTGTAGCAGCTGCCATCGTGCGGGCACTCCTGCCCGCACGAATCATCCTGTGAGCTGGAGAGCCGCCATTACACGGACACAAACTCGTTCATATTTTCTTCTCATGCGATTCACCGACTTTTATTCTACGTAGGGATGGACTGTGTTTCGTTTTTACGTTTTTCTTTTACGCTGATTCTTGTCCCGAACACCCCTTTCTGGATCTACTGCCTATCTGGCAGCGTGCTGATGAACTTGAGGAAGCTCATTATTGTTTGACACTTGACGTTGTCTGCCAATTCGCCTTTCATGCTTCCTCTTGTGAGATTTAGCTGCTTGTCTAGCAGTTTCTTTTGTTTGCCTGTTCTTGTGCACACCGCTGCTTACAATGCGCACGTATGTACCTTATGCTCCCTGTTACTACCAAGGAGCACTGAGCCGTGTTTTCGTTGCCTGTAGTGGCTTCATCGTCTGCCAGAGTTGTTGCAGTGTTCCATGCTCTGTGCATGGAAACACATACTGCTGCAGTGTCCATGTACTGCACTTCTACAGCTATAGATATTATCCCGTTAATTTTATCTCTGCGATCCATGGTTGGCTGCGAAGTGTGCGCTTGCCTCCGCCCTGCTCAGCCATCTTTACTATCCAAGCTCTCAACGTGAATTCAAATTCAGAATTCAAAATTGAAGTCAGAACCCGTGTAAGCAGTGCCTGAATTCCAAGGCAGCATCTGTGAACTTATGCTGTCTGGATCTCCGTAAAAGAAGTTATTAAGAAGTTATCCGGTTGTCAAGCTCACTGCCTAAACAGAGTCAATTGATGCCTTCAAGTTGTAAGAGCAGGGTGGTTTTTTTCTTCTTCAGATATAAGATAGAACAATACTGGCTGTAATCCATGAAGGTCAAACAACTACCCACTGGACCTGTGAATGGACTCCGCTGTCTGGGGGGCAAGGTAGCTTGGGACCAGGATGAGTAGAAAAAAGATGGTTAAATGAAGAAGTATGTAACAGATGTACAAGTGAGAACCATGACGCGTATCAGGACTAGCCTTTGCAAGCCCAGTGAAAAATGGCGCATGTGTTGAAAGCTCTTTATTGAAGAATGCGTAGTACGGATGCACGCGGCATGACAACATTGAGACGTTATTATATGCACTCTTTGTTCATAAGTACGACAAAACACGAGCAGATTCTGATGCCGTTTCTGCTCACTTGAAGGGACGTCGTTTTCATGCAGTAAAATGAGCTCGAATTGTGTTCTGCATTCAACACTCAACAGTGAGTGTTTGTCAATTTAAATCGAGCCTGGAAGTCGGAGAACTGCAGGTACTGGATGGCAAGTACTCCGGATACTTTCAGCACAATATCGTGTTCTGCAGCTGTGCAGGCAAGCTTCCGCGTGTGCCGCCTGCTATCCTACCACTCCCGGAGCCGATCTATATCGCTGATTCACGGGAGGGCTGGGCGGCAGGCCTGAAGGCTTTGATTTACAGCTTGTATGAAGGCAAGTTGAGAGCATTTGACACGACAGCTGTTCGCCCAGCTGGAGCAGAGTTGAAGACGTTCGGGGGGCTCGCCTCGGGCCCGGGGCCCCTGCTTGAGCTCCATGCATTCATAGTGAATGTTTTCGAAGGTGCAAAAGGGCGGTGCCTGAAGCCACTGGAGTGCCATGACATCGTGTGTAAAATCGGCGAGTGTGTTGTGGTTGGGGGTGTTCGCAGGTGTTCATCTGGTGCTTGGTGTTGTAGAATGATGTTGAAAGTATACGGTCATGGTCATCTGGTAATGAAGCGGTGTATGTGAATTAAGTATGTGTTTGTGTGTCCAGGTCAGCCCTTATGTCCCTGTCTGACTTAGACGACTGTGAGATGAGGGAGGCGAAGGCTGGCGCGTGGTGGGAGAGGCAGGCTTGCCGCTACATAGCTAACAACAGTGCAGTGTATTCTTGCCGGCCTAGTCGGCAGTGTTTCGACGCGGAGTGGGGATCACTGGTGGCCAGTGGGTCAGGAGAGCGAGGGCTGTTCAGCAGATCTGCCTGTGCAGCTCAGGCCCTTAGATCGAGGGGGCGCGTCACTGATGGCATCGCCTTTGGCACGAACCCCTGCTCTGAGATAATCCTTAGGCCGCACCAGCTCTGCAACCTGTCTGAGGTGCGTTTCGAAGATACTTGGTGACTGGGCAGTGAGTAGGTTGCTTCGGGTCATTGGGTGATTGTAAGGACTACATCAGGGGTGTTTCGTTGATAAAAAAACCGTTGCAAACACTGATTGCTCAAGGATGTTGCGATTTGCGACTCTGTGTGTTGTGTGATGGGCCAGTTCAGGTTGTGGTGAGGTCAGGAGATAGTGTAGAAGACTTGAAGCAGAAGGTGCGGCTGGCAACAGTGCTGGGCACGTGGCAGGCGACTTTGACCCACTGGAAGGAAGGCGGTGAAGGCCTGCGGCCGATTTGGCGTTCGAATACGATTGATGAGCGCCTGCTGGGGGTGTCTCTGACAGGCACGTGTCCACCCAGGGGTGTATGGGGATCACTATGCTTCGGAGCGGTGCACCTGGTGCTGAGGTTCGTTGCTGTTCAGGTGTCATGGACAACGAGATTACTAGCGGCCAGAGGGGCCACGGTGTTCTGGTGTCTGTGCTGCAGTCCCTTCGGCAGACGGCGGTGGAGACGAACAGCGCGCTCGCTCAGGCGATCGGCATCTCCCCTGCAGCGGCAATCACGTGCGTCAAGCCCAGCGGTACAGTGAGCCAGCTTGTAGATGCTGCGTCGGGGATCCACCCCAGACACTCACGCTATTACATCCGCAGAGTCCGCGGGAACGACGGTGATCCGCTGACCAAGTTCCTCGCGCTCTCTGGCATCCCCAGTGAGCCCTGCGTCTACACTCCGGGCACGACGGTACCCCTCCCCCCGCGGTTTGTGACTACACAACATTATCACTGACAGATGTGTGTGAAAAGCATCAGAATGTCTTTGCGACTTGTGACACAGTTGCTTCATAGTGTTGCCCGGTCATTGTCAGACCATTTTCTTGTGCTTGACGTCGCAGTTGCCCTGCTGTGCGCTTTCATGTCATCATTATTGAGGGCCGAAGCGTGGCTCAGAACTTCTACAGCTTCAAATGCTGCGCTACAACTTAGTTTACATCTGGAGCGAGGTTGCCAGTTATCATGCACTAGCTTCCTGTGCACAGTGGTCTGTCCTCGTTGTGGTGGGTGTGTCTGAAAAGGGTTGGCTATGTGCTATGATTGTGACTTATCTGATATATCCTGGCTAGAATATCTGATCAAGGGAAGTACCCCCTGGTAAGATGTAAGGGCCCAGAAGAAGGCCACGCCTCTCTGTGGTTTCAACTCAGTTTCGAGTCGGCTCTTATTCTTAGGAGTAATCAATGGTGGTGCAATCAAGCTGCAGCATCCTGGGCTGGGGGACACTGGAAAATTCGAGTTGTATGTATTTCTTGAAGCGGGGAGTGTTGTTGTACATTTCTAGAGGGGACTATGTTATATGTTTACTGAAAGTGGCTGGGGTTTGATGTTCTTTAAATAGAGGGCTATCACGAATGCAGTAGCCTGTGCAGTGTGGACAGGAGCTTAAGTGTAACTAAATATATGTGGTCACCGTAGTGCAGCCTGTATAGCTGCAGATCAGTATTCGTATTGATATAGCTATTTAAGCTAAGATATGCCAGGTCATGCGCAGGTCGTCACAAAAGTATTGGTGATCAAAGCCACTCCTACGTGGCTCTGTTTTCATGGGAATTCGCACAAGACCTCGGGTCTGGGGAAACTCTTCTTTGTACGCTGTGCAAAGCAGAAAGCCTGCAGCTAGAGCTGAACAACTTACCTTCAAAATATCGTGCTATAGATCAACTGACACAGCATTTATTCAAGTTTGAAGCAGCACAATCTGTTGGACTGTGTGGTATGGAAGGGGTGGTTAGTCAACTTCTTCCCAAGGGTGGATGCCCCAGTATAGAATGCAGA
>JAULKQ010011054.1:0-12328 GCA_032356285.1 Smithsoniella earleae | reverse complement strand
TCGGAATAGGGAGGGCTGTGATTAGGGACGGGTGTCCCTAAATCGAATGGTTGAGAAGGTTCTGGGATTAGGGACGGGTGTCCCTAAATCGAATGGTTGAGAAGGTTCTGGGATTAGGGACGGGTGTCCCTAAATCGAATGATTGAGAAGGTTCTAGGATTAGGGACGGGTGTCCCTAAATCGAATGGTTGAGAAGGTTCTGGGATTAGGGACATGTGTCCCTAAACGCGATCTACCGGAACGCTCCCAATATTTGACATGTCGCATTTCACACGTGTCATGCTGACGTTGCGCACGACGTATGACGCCTACAAAGCAAGCTTATACTCATTTACATAATTTATCGAAATTATCATCGTCCACATCCTAATGCTTTAGTGCCCACTCTTTGAATCATAGTTTGCTTATAGAGATATCAACAATATACGACTAGCTTTGTTGATGTTCTTTCGGAGCTGTTGTAGTGAGTTCCTACCACACCCGACTCTGTACCCGCAGCGCGCGCCGCAATCCATGTCGGATGGTCATCTATATCTGCACGAGCCGGTGTCCTTGATAATTCGACCGGGGTTTCCGTTGTAAAATACTCTGCTTTAACATTTTTGAAGGCTTTCGTACCATCAGTGCTTTGTGAGATTCCGGGTAAGTCGCAGCCACCCAATCTGACAGGTGCGGGAACACATCGCTGCAATGATAGTCTCGTATTGCAGTCTCCGTGTGACGCAGGACTTCTTGCCAACACTCTGTCAATTTACTTGAGCTCGGGACACTTCCCCTCGATTTATCCTTAAAGAGCCCCTTCTTTTTTATACCACCAGCCCTTGTGGCATTGGCTTTCCCAATGGAATTGAATATGTTTCTGTCGTAAACTTCCGCTTCGTTCATAAACCGTTGCATCGCCTCTCCGTATTGGGCTGCCAGCTCCTGTAGCACATACAGCTGACAGTGTCGTGAGGATACTGAAAATGCCAGCAGGAGACAGCGACCGTACCAGTATTTTGTATTTCCTTGCTTTGTGCATGTCAAATTTGTTGCGTGCACGTGCGTCACTTTGTGCAGGCCGCCTGTTGATAATGACACCGATCGCAATAGCCTTCTCTACCATGGTTCTGAAAAAAGGTTCAAGACAGTCGTCGTCAATACAAGATTCCATCATGCTGTCCGGCCAATCCCACTCCTCTCCGTCGGCATCTACTTGGATGTCAAACGGGTGCATCTTCCAGTCGCATGGCTGGATTTGCGGCCACTTCCTGTAGCTGGATCGGTCGTTCAGTTTAGTCTTTTTGTTTTCCGCCACTTCATTGTGATCTTCATCATCAGTTTCCTGCGTACGTGGAGACCCTCGAGCTCACATGGAGACGACACATCAACTTGTCTCACTGGGGCTGACCATGCGTGAAGCAGGATGTTCAAATGGTACTTTCAACAGGTGCGGAAGCTACATTCATGACCTCTTTCTACTTCGTACGTACTGCGCACCCGATCTCTCTTCGTTTGTAAGGTGGTCTTTTTTGCCATGTAGGCATGATCATCATCCTTATAAGCTCGAGCTATCTCCCTCTTTATCTGACCTTCCGCTATACTAGGCCACGATTCATCACCTGCGATAGTGCGGCTAGATTGTTGGATGCTGTTATTACCGCAATCCACATCTCGGTCGTGATTCGTACGGTGGGAATGAACCTTTAAATTCTCCGCTCCTGACATGATATCCCGCGCTGCGTGCCTGTTCCCAGGCATAATTGCAGTGAACTTTGGTAGGTTCTGCCTCTTCATGCCAGATGCCGATGCAGACAAGTCTACGGCTTGCTTCGACGTGGAAGGCGATGGCACGAGGCGCTGTCGTAGGGGAGTGACAGATGTTGGCTGAGACGATTGATCTTTGACCTCTCTATCATCAGTTAGTGTGCTCTTATCTACATCATCTTCGTTGAATGAGCCCACATCGATATCATCCCCCAATCGGAATGGTGGAGCTGGTGTGATACCCATTCCAATAAGCCAACCTGAGCATGTGTCCAGAGGCTCATTAGTCTCATCACTCGTCTTGAACCTTTTTCCCTCTCGAGACAATAACTGCGAGAAAGAATTGTTACATTCGTCGCGGTACTGTGTTGAGGTAGCTGCGGTACATGCGTTAATACGCATCATGTTCACGAAAATATTCGGGAGCACACGCACTTGCGTCTCGTACGCATTGGCTCTCCTCTTGTCCTCAGAATTCATCTTGCTTCCATTCTTACCTGAAATGGCCTTATGTATCGACCGTATTAACTGGACCGCATCCCCCGGGACTCGACTCCTCACTACGGTTTCAATATCTCTGATAAATACGCGTGATCCCTCAACGGCATTGTAGAACTTTGATAGCAAACCTGCTAGGTTGCTGCTAGGAGAAGCCTTAATCTCCTGTACACTTATGCAACTGTTACGTGCGGCGTTGATATCAAACTGAAGCCCAACGTCCATCACTAACATATGCCTGACAAATCGAAAGCGTCTTCGCAGTTATGGATGTTGCACACATTGGCTGCATCAGATATGCAACCCTCACCGTAGAGCGGAAGAAGCTTACGCACCTTTCGCAATAATGCCAACTGATTGAGTCTGTCCATCTGGCAGAAGCCACTGGGATACTTTCCCACGTTTGACTCGTGTAAATACTTTGCTACAGCGATAGCATTAGGACTCCCCGGCTCGCATTCATCTAAAATGTCAGTCAAGAGCTTCAGTAAAGTGGGGTTCATCGCGCCATACTTGGACCAATAATCGACAGCTGCTGTTTTGATTTCATTTCTTCTTCGATTCTGTTTCGCTTGGCGAGAGCCCCCGTCACTCTTGTTTGTGGATGTACTCCAAACCCGAACATGGTTACTTCCCCGTGGGCTGCTGTATTGCATACATTTGCCTTCAATAAGGAATGAGGACATGAACTGCCAAAGCATACTCAACCGTAACATGAGTCTGTTGTTGTCTTCCCCATCTTCAACCCACACTTTGCAAGTCCCCCCGTTCGCCCCGGACTTGTTATACTCCTGGAGCACCGACCCTCCTAGCCTATTCACCATAGAATCGAATAGAATACTCTGTGCTGTGACATCGTGCTGCTCCCGCCTCCAGATGATGGGATTGGCATCTCCGTTTATGTGGACATACACGCAACCCGCTGCTGCGTCGCTTTCCTGGGACAGCTGGGAAGTGGAGGCTGAACCATGATTACCACCGATATCTTTTTCGCGTCTAGATCTTTTTGGCTTTTCATTTTTTTGGCGATCAGCTGCGTCTGACATCTCCAGGATCGAGTACTTGACCTGATCACTGCTGTCGTGTCCACAGCGTTACTCACCTTAAGGGAGCTCCACTCTGCACTAAAAGTATGTTCACGCAAACAACTCATGATATGCCTATGTTGCAAATTATTCGTATTCAGACGATACAGCTGCCCTTTCATTCTGTGGCCACACCGTCCTCGCGTGATGGTTGTTGACACCAGGTAGCAACCCTTCAGCTGCGTCTGGAGATCGCTTGCCACGTGCTTGCAATTGATGTATCACCAAACGGAATGTAAGATTCGACGTCTATAGCTGGCATTGACGCTGGAGCATTCATTTACTGCCCTAAAAGCAACCTTGATCATTGCGGCGCTTCATCTACAGAACCCCGGATGAGCCCTGTACGCATTACTACACAAACTATATTTGTGTATTCAGTGGGTTAATGCAGGAATCTGTCAAGACCAAATCGACTGTCCTCCGCAACGTGCTGTCGGACATCTCGTACACGACTACGAGCTCAGGTCAGACGATTGACTTGCCAGGGACTCTGTGCTGGTTATACCAACAAACAAACACCAATAACGTTCCCAGCATGAGTTTCACTTTGTACCCATTGTATATGAAACCGCGGTTGTTATCTTGCGCTGCAGCTGAATAGACGAAGGCATGAGCAAAGTTGTGGCGACATGTGACCACCTATGTCACGCGTTATCATGAGTGTCTCGATCACCAGTTGTCACGTCTGCTTTTTAATGTACACCTCCAGATCCATCAATATTCAGTGCTATGAATGTCAGATATGTACACGGAAGTTGGAATTAAAATGGAAAACTGCGCTTGCTAGAGCAGTCACGGTGCCTCTCCCGAGTAGTTTACCGTAGAAATTGACGGCGTCATCTGCACGTGACTCGGTGTCAGTTATTACAAGCGTTTCACGTCTACAGCGATATCGATATTAATTGCGTAGCAACGTCGGCGAGGTAGTAGATAATAGAAGTTCATGGAATGATGTATACGTAACAGCGAACCCGCTTGGCACTGGGTGCTAAATGTTTGCCACTCTAGCATAGCAAATTAGTTGCGTGCACATCGTCACTGATTCCTCTAAACAACCTTTTTTCTTTGATCCGGATTCTCATACGCATTACAATAGTGTATCGCTGCTGTGATCTAGTCGAAAAGCCATCTACTGGACTCTGCAGCCTGATCTGGGTAGACGGATCTAACAACTTCTTCAGCGCCTAGTCTGGCATCGTCAAGCATAGTCAAGTCACCCTCTGGTTGCCAATCAGGGATGTACACCCTCGCTGTGTACCTAGAGCTCTCTCGGCCAAACCCAATATTAGCTGCATGGACTCCACACGACTCTATATCTTCCTTTATGTTGTTGATCAAGGTCTCAATTGCTCGTTTGCGCACTGTGCTATCCGGTAGACCTGCAAAATCCTGGAAAGCACGTCCACTCCTATCCCTTGGATTGAGCTCCTCTACTCTAAATGTCACGTACGTCAAGTTGGGGAACCCCCGTAAAAATGCCCTCAGATCAATGAGCTTGTACATATTGTACGTCAGCTTGAACAAGTGTAGCTTACGTACTCTCATGATATCACCCGATCGGAACCTTCCAGTAATCTTTTTTATGTTCGGTACTGAGACTGTGCAGCCTGGAAATGACAAGACCCTTAGGCACGTCATCCGCGCCAATGCACTCATGAATCCTCCATCATATTGGATCAATTCGATACCCCACAAGTACAGCTGTCTAAGATGACCAAAATCCTTGAGGGCTATCAGTGACTCAGCGAGCGGTTCCAACGCATGGCCGCCAATATCATATACACTAACGTTGCTTTTGGAATCCCCCGGCGTCACATATCCCCCCATGTAACATAATGTGCTCAACCTGGTGAGCTTCCCGACGGCTCTAAGATACGGGCCTATGTTGTCCGGTGTGTTCGCAGCCCGTGGCCGGAATGATAACTTGAGGTTCTGTAGTTGCGTCAGAGTGCCCAGTGCATGCCCAATTTCCGGCCGGGCAAATATCCCTACACTGATGGACAATCTTGTGAGCTGTGGAGGAAACCGTACATCGGCCAGGTAGTTTGGATTAGCCAACCTTGTGGCCTCATCCGTCAGGGGATCATCATGCACAACTTGCCGGAATTGATACATCTCCAAGTCTTCTGGCATCGTGTGGGGGATTATAAGTCCTCTGAGGTCACGAAGGTTGCAAAATGCGCCACCTTTTTTGCATGCCTGGGAGAGTAGTCCGAGCATATTATCAAGTTTACCCCCGGGAAGAACCAGACTCGTTAGCCCTGTGAAATTATGTATATGTGGGTCAAGTACTTCAAATATGGCTTGATCGCGGATCTGTGCCTCTCTTTGAATTGCCGTATTCCCTAGTTCATCCCAGCGATGATCCCCTACATCTAGATGGGTGATCCGTGCGGGGTCACCGCACCTTGCCAGTCCCGAAATAATCTGCATAGGATAACTTCGTAATCCATTCATGTTATGTGGCATAGTCATGTTCCTAAGGCACGTGTACAAGCGTAATATGTAGGCGCTCTTTCATCCCGCTAACACCAGTCAGTGACGGGTACGCACCCTGTGAAGCGCATCTCTCTGCCAGTACACTCTCATGGTTAAGCTCGTCAGGAAAGGAAGCTTCCCAACATTGTCCACGTACGTATCAGTCGACCCCGTTGGTATTGGCGCACTAATGTGCATATGGATAAGTTTGGGCCAGTGAGGTAGCTTCAAATTCCCGCCTGGCTTTCGCCAGGCTGACACATTCCACAATGTAGTAGCCCTTGCCACTTGAAAGTCGAAACTTCTCAACTCCGTTAGTTGAGCGAGAGATAAGCAATCATATACGCAGCAGCTGCCATCCCCTTCGGTGTACAGACACAGTCTTGTCAAAGAAGTGAGTCCGGTTGCTATGTTCAGTGCCGGTTGACCAAGTTGGCACCATGTGCACATATTCTTGCTGTCAGTGGATCCGCATGCCTGTACTTGTGATAAAGGGGGCTGGGCAGGTGGAGGAATGCGTCCAAGTGGAGGGTGAGGACCCGGTGCCCAGTCATTTGAACCTTCACTCTCTGCAGGCTGAGCACCTGCGTTTATATGTTCTTCATCCATCGATGATGTACCTGGACAAAAGACTACATTGGGGGAGGAGCACGTGTGCTTGGCCATAGGTGAACGTGTTATGGTGGTACTCTACATAATCCTGGTCTGCACATTCAATGAAATTGCCGTTGTTCGCGTATCTGTTCAACATGTGCATATGGAATATCGTACCGAAGAACAGTATGGGATCGCTATCCTCCTCAACCTCTGCTGGTACAACGCCTTTTTTCTTTTCCCGCTTCCATTTTCTCTCCATCTCCTCTTCTAACAACAATGCCTCCTCTTGTTCCAGGGATGGTGGTATACCAAATTTCCCGATGTGCACTGAAAGTTGCTCTATTACTGTCATATGCTGCATGGCCAGGGCGTGTGTATCGATTTCCCACCGCACACCCCTCAATGACAACGTTAACGATGTCACTTGGTGCAGCCAGGGCCAAGTCATCATCGTCAGGGAATGACTGTCCCATACAGTCAAATCTGTTATCTTATGTAAGCATTGTATCTGATTCCCCCAGCGCTCGGCCTCCCTTACTAGTTTCACTCTGCTCTGGGGTGGTGCAGGGGTTGGAGTAGGAGTGGGTGCTGGGTTATTTCCCAATCGCTGCATCAACTTCATTTGCTTCATCCGCTCCCTCCTCTCCTTCCAACGCTTTTTCTTGCCTTGGACAATAGCACCGCTAGAGTGCGGGGTGTGAAGTGCACAACTTTGTCTCCTGCGAATATCGTCTTCGGAAGGCTCACTCAGTCGACGCTTCGGGGGCAGTGAAAACTCAAGAGAAGTCAATTCTGTCAGCTCTGTGATAAATAGGCCAAAGTCCTTGGCATGCGCGACTCTGACATTGCCTGGATAAGGGAGCCTTAAACTTTTCAATGCGGGCATGGGAAGGAGCCAAAGCAGCGTTTTGCGGTACGATCCCCATCCCCGGTTCCTCGACCAAGCACTGAATGACACCCCCAGCTTCTGTAGTGTGCAAAACGCTGTCTTATGCACCCACAACTCATGCCGCGCCTTCCAGCGGTTACGCTCTTCATCGGTCTGGAAAGCTTCTGTGTCGAATACGGGAATCGATGATATGTACTTGTTGTGCTGGTAAAGATTCACGTCGTATACGGTCAGTTCCTTCAAATGGACTAGATTTGCTAAAAATACGAAGAATTGTCGTGCTAGCCGCTGCACTCGCTCTCCTTCTCGCGCGCACGTGTGCCGGTCTATCCACAAAGCGTAACCGACCTCAAGTGTACTGGTAGTGACATCATGCAGTATCTTGTCAGAATCGCAATACGATGTCAGGCGCAAACTCATCCCCAACCCCAACCCAGCAAAATTGAAGAGTTGAAAGCGGGTTGATGCCTGGTTCTCGGCCAAGATGGCTGCAAGCAGACGAGGTGTAAGGGCAGCTGGTAGGAGTGACAGTACATCTTCCAGTCCGTAAAACGATATGGCCAGAGCTATCACTGTTGTCAATTCTGCTGGGCCTGGATACTGTGAGAACTGCACAACACGACTCGAGTCAAATATATAGGCTTCCAGGTCATTGCCAATCGAGTTCACGGCCAGAAGTTGCTATTTCGAAATCATTGTCTTCACTTAGCAAACGTCATTCCGGTGAATACCTTTTGTATCAAGATCTGTTTCTCCCTGTGGAAGCAGGGGCTGGGGTCACGTATCAAATGTTCGCCCTGGGTTCGGCGTGCCTTGCGCGGGTTAAAATTGGGAATGTATTCAACACATCTGCGTTTGGGGTGGAAAAGCAGCTGTGCAGCCTTGGTCATAACCATCCTCTCTAGGCGAGGAAGCTGAAGCTGTTGGGATACTTCGCGGATGTTGACCACGACACCATCTGCGGTTCGCATGTCTTTAACTTCACCAGGATGTTCGCTATCACCTCGTGCCATCTCTTCTAGTTGCGGCAGCATGCCCTTAAGGTACACAACATCATCAAGTGCTCGACCCAATTCGTCAGCTTCCACGATTCGCTGCTTCAACAACATCTTCCAAAATCCATTGGGTGAAATGTATTTCTTCAGTCGTGTAATGGACTCAGTCACTTGATCAGGCAACGTGAAGATCTGTGACGAAAGCATATCAACCAGTGCGCTCTGGTTGTAGCTTACTTGGCCATAGTGTGACATGTCATCACCCTTCATGTTGGCCATCTCGGTCTGCATACCATATCACGATAGACATGCGAAACTCACAGGTTTAATATGCGTGTCGGTGGCAAACTGGCGGGGTTATAAGTGCAAGAGGAGACCACACTGTTCGGAAGCTTATTTGTGCCTACCTCTGTTCTCGTCTACGCCGTACTGCTTCTGCTGGCAATGCGGAAGCGCTGTATTCACCGTAGATGCACTGATTGTCTTCTGAAGTCAGCTTTAGGTAGAGTATTTCCGTCAGCAAAGCGAGGTTGACCGGGATTGGGGTTGCGCCTTCCGGTACGCAACTTGCCCTCACAAACCTCACTTGCCGCAACGGCTACAGAAAGTTGAACTGTGTACTTCAGACATCAACATCAGTCTTCATCTGCACAGGAATATCAAAATTCAGACAAAGCTGCACAGATATACATTCTTACTCTAAGCTACTGCCCTACCTCGGTAAATGTGTCCTCCTCGAGCTCCCCAAAGATACTTGCGAATTCGAAGTCTGTAGCGCTCATTTTAGGATACTTACATCAGAGTTTCTGTTGGCCCTCTCGTACGCAACTAACCCGACGCCGGTATCCTAGATGAACAGCACAGACTTCCGCAGCTGATTACCGAAACTGCGCGCTTCTGGACGTAGACAGAACTTCTGGTGCAGCTGCAGGTAGTACATAAAGTTATCGTCCCAATGATTTAGGGACATTCAGAGCTCGATTAATGACCTCATGCGCTCACGCGGCGTGACACGTACATTACAAACTCAAGCTTGTCAAGGCGCGTATGGGATCCTGTCATGAAATATCCGGATCATGGAGGAGTAAGAGCTACTTTGTCATTGACTTACATGCGAAGAAGTTGGGGAACCGTAACCTTTGAAGTCATCATAATATATTATATACGCGCTGTTCAAGAAACCTGAGACCTATTTTAGTCCATCAGGATTGATACTGATACCCTGAACATCCAGTGCAGACGTGGAAAATGCACGTGTCCACTTGGAGACGTACGATGGTGACGTTATATGTACATGGCATTCACGAAAGGTAGCTGCGGAACATGATCAATTTCAGAAAATGAGGCTGCACGCTTTCAAGGCGACGTCTGTGCGCGCTGAGCCGCTCTGCACTGTCTGTTGGCGGTATTATTTACGCATGCCGCTGGCGGCTGACTGTGAACTTAAGCTTGATGAACCTTAGTTCCCAGCTGCAGCCGACGTAATTGCTTCGGTTCCGAAACACCTCATCCATCGGCGAAAGTGTGGGAATGCCACAGACAATGCTCTCAAGACTGCAGATGAAATTCTCATCCGACGAGCATTCCCTTATTTGCACTGGGAGAGTTTCGAATTGATTCCGGCCTGCCCATTCTAGTCAGCGCTACATATAGCGTAACAACCAATGAAATTTACATCATCAGCTTCAGTTGCTGAAATCCTTGCTTCAGATAGCCATAAGTGTTACGCACTGGAATGGAGCGCATCATTGTAACCAATTGCAATGTGTATTAGTGCACTACCAATCGAGCAACTATGAGCCGCCATATGCATGCATGCTAAGGAGTAAGGGATATACAGGCCACGTAACACGCCAGCGGTTCACGGGAGAGGAGTGGAGCGGCACCCGGGTATGAGCTCGAGCCTGGGCATGACTCAGACCATGACCCTGTAGGTCAACACATACATTCACCCCTCAGTTGGCCACGATCATCAATTTGAACACCCTGGAGTGATATCATGAATCCGTAGTAGTACCTGCTGAAAAAAAGGGGATTCCATCAATGGCATTCTCATCTTTTGTGCCGCTTGGGAGCCTTCTCCAGGTATAGACTAAGCCCACGTGAAAACAGATCTAGAGGCACGGGCCACTCGTGTTAGTATTCTCCAGGTGAGCAACAGTCCACCTCGGTCAATGGCCCCCCACATAAATCCAATGTTTGTCCCCCAGCTGCAGGTCGTGAGCCATCCACTATTGCTTGAAGGGAGTGCCTGCAGTTTCTCGAAGGTTGACGTCGATAGTGTTCTCGTTCAGCCTTGGTTATCAGCGGGGATATATGTGAGACCACCCAATCGAAGGAATGGTGCCCACGATGGCACGTTCATGACTCGTAACGTAACCGGAATCACTGCAGCTTCATAATGTTCATTATAATTAATAGCATCAGAGGATTAATCATGATACTTGACAGACTCAGGACTAAGTGTGAGCAGGCACCCACATACACCGTGTACTCTAGTCTAGGTCGGAGCAAACTTCAGGCACATATATGTGTATATACACATCCTGGTGGCCATGGGTACTCCTGGCTAAAACAGATGTTACACGGGTACGTGCGAGCACCAGCAAATAGTGATAAGGTACGGCCGGCACCACCTTGAGCTCGGATAGTTCAGTTGACAAGAGTGCAGCGTACCTTGCCCCGGTAGTGCCTGTAACTTATGCGGCTAGTGCTCCGTATCAACTGTACATGGATGTAGCTGCCTTTGGCAGCACGAGAAGTGGGACATTACTATACTTGGGAACCTGTTAACCACATTGCAGTATTCCTGGATCTTGCAATGCCCAGGTGTAAGGTGAATACAACGGTCGACCAGACTATGGAAAAAGAGCTGGGATATCCTGGGACAATATCGATGCCCGATTTCATACTGATGCTTGAGGACTACTCCCTGGACATGTTGATGTCCACCACCGCCGAAGGCGGTCCTAGCGGTTATATACTTCATCAATATAACAGTACCACGGGGTGCACTAGAATTAGGCATACCGGCATTTTTAGCAGGTCTCCAAATGGCCTGATGCATATGCTTCCTGTGAATATTCACAAGCATGAATGTGCTTGTACATTCCTATGCTCCGTTGATAATGTCCCACCTAGCACACAGCTGCAGGCGTGTCTATACTGTACGCTCAAGGTACAATGTTTGAATCTGTGGTGGTATACGTACGTGAACGAGGCTAGGGTGCATGATATCGATGCGACGTGAACCTACAACTAGTGTCAGCTTTCAACCGAAGCTGGAACTGCTTAAGACGACTACTGGACGTGAATGTGCTATGACATCGAAGCACAGCTGCGAAGCCACCAGCACTTGCAACCTTCTGGGTTAGCAGTGCTCATGGGGTCTTGTCAGTAGATGGAGTCTGCTATAGTTATGAAGGCCTTTATTGATAAGACCTGTTCCGGTGTCAGCTGTACATGTCCAAGTCACAATTGCAAGCTGTTTCAACATACGTGGAACGCCTCCTTCCATGTCTTGCTCTGTGTACGAAGAACCTCTTTCGTCGGGATTATTCAGAATGGCACTGGAGAAGCAGGTGCGACCTCTTTTCTTATGCCTGGTACTCAATAAATACGGTCGCTGTGGCTGCAGGCTTTGGGTGATGGTACTATTGCATGTTGGCACAGAGCTCAGTTGAGGATCTACCGGTGACACCAGTTAAGGAGTGATGAGCGAGTGGCACATATGGAATAGCAGGTACTTTTCCAACAGTCAACCGTAATAGAGAACTACGTGCAGCTGGGACTTCATTCAGGAGGATTTCCAGCACGTGTACTGGGATTCCAGGATGATAAAGATGGACATGTTTTGCTCTTAACCGTTGGGAAAAAATCACAGTTTGTCGACAACAGAAGTGCAAGAGCTCGAGGATATCGATACGGAGGCCTAGGGTAGGAGGTAAGAGATTACAGCTACCATCAGATCAATGTGATTATTGCACCACGCACATCAGGAGGACGTATTTCAGATGTACATGTCGAACCTTCATCTA
>JAULKQ010011032.1:0-12339 GCA_032356285.1 Smithsoniella earleae | reverse complement strand
CAACGAAAAGAGCTACCTGTGAAGCTTTGGCCCTTACACCTTCAAGCATTGCCTCTGCTGATCGATCAATTCTGTAACCAGCATTCTTGGCAGCTTCAATGAAACTCAGGTTGTGCAGATCTAGCCTTGATCTTAGTGCGGTGGCTGGTCGCATTCCTGCCATAGCCCGGCTACATGCACGAAGCTGTAAGTATCAATGTACTGCGAACCTACAGAGAAAATTGCAAACTTTGCTTCTATATTGCTGCGCAGCACGCGTAAGAACAGAAATTTCCTTTTCACACAGTATTGCAGTACATGCTGTAGATGTGAAGAGAAATACAGCAGCACCGGCACCAATTAAATCGCAATGTCCCCTCCAAAGAAGGTTGAATAGGAGAGTGACCAGGCTAAGAACATAACGAACTGCTGGTACTTTTGAGCGCATAAGCTTGCATGCACTCTTTTGTGTATGAAGATATGATGCATCAGCCGCGGTGTGAAAGGGACTTGTTGATACATCTCACTCTCATCAGCTCATCAAGTTGTGGATCTCTGATTTCGGGGAGCGAAGTAAGCATAAGTTTGATCACAATTCAACAAATAGCTACCTTGAAGGCGAGATGACTCATAGCAACAGTGCCATTTCTCTTCCTGTATGGTGCTGTGGGCCTCAATAGAGCATCCAATCTAATCTTCATGGAGTGATCAATGAAACTGTTTTACTTTTCTATTGTTGCAATAGAAAGGGCGACATCCAATTAGCTGAAGGGCGAACTCAATGACTAGCTGTTCAAAACACTGAAGGCACTACAGCGATGAAACTGAGCAGAAGCCTCACCTCCCTAAGCAACTGATACCAAAACGAGTGGGCTCCTCTGAAGTAAACATCACCACCTCAATGCTTCTCTTTGGCTGAAATCCCTACAGTCAGCAAGCACACAAAAACTTATTCAGCAACTCAAACAACGCAAGCATTACGGTCAGGCACCAACGGGTGCTACTAGATTGCAAGGGAACTTGAAGAATCTCTGAACATGACATAGCTTGAGACAAGCTTCAAATTCATTTTCAAATTCTATGAGCAAAATTGACAGCACGTGAGGTAAATCCTCTTGTAAAGGAAACTATAGGACAACGGGATTGGCAATTATTTCACACCATTGAACTTTAATTGAATTTTAATTCTGGAGTTAGCTTCACCAATATATAGAACAATACTGTTTTAGCAAACAATAGGGGCCCCATGTCATACGGTTAAAGTATTTTGTCACTGTACCAAGTTACAACTTGCCACATTTGGCAAGACATGTTGCTGTAATAGAACATAGTCAGGAGAATAGAAAGTTAGAGCAGCCAAGTATCCAAACTTGATTCATTACAACAGTGTTCTCCTTCTTTAGTGACCACACGTGCACAATACTGATGCATTTCAGCCACCTACACATTTGACTCTTACAGGTAGTCTCTTAGCATCCTCTCTCACCATATGGTGCTGCAGTCCATCAGCTCTGCCAGCAAAAATGATACATTGTAATTCATAAAATTAGAAATTGTTTCATGGTGGCCTTTACAATGCTGGAAGACCTAGATTCAGAAAGGGAAGCCCATTTATTGTGTAATAACGATAAAAAGCCAGCACCATGAGAAAAAGCCTGTTGGTTCGCTGCTCGCTTTACTTGAAAGCTTGCAAGGAAGCTGGAGTTGAAAGGGACCTGGCACATTGCAATTCTAAGCTCAGGCTGTCAGTCGCATAAAACAGTCTTCCCTGTACTTGTGACATCAGATAATGCTACCTAATACCTGCTGCTATCTAGGATACTTACAAGAACTCCTGCAAAAGTTTGCTGTCCATAAATTTCCCAGGTTTGACAGCTAAACTTATTAAACATAACGTATTTATGTACCGTAGGCACAACTACCTGTTATCCCTTACCTCTCTTCCTCTTCCAGCTCATTACTGCTGAGTGTGCCACCTGAAATCATTGTTAGAATGGGGGATCATATGAGTGCTGATAAGAAGCAGAGGTTTGGATTTAAGCTGAGAGGATATAATATAGCAGGCTCAGCGTTGTGAGTCTCATAGTATCGGTCAAATTACACATGGCGGATTTCAGGCAGTTAGCTTTGCCTTGTAGAATGTAGCTTAAGGCAAATTGACAGCTGGACTTGTTCAAGGCTCTCATATTGGTTGCGATTGTTATGGTTTGCAGCAGCATGCCCCGGGATGTTATGTGCAAATCTCTTAGTTTACAGATGCACAGCATTCAAATCAACAGGAAAAGAGTTTCAGGGTTGTTGACTGTACATTTTTGCTTTTTACTTTGAGGATTAGCTCCTGAAGGATTGTAAAACTTGATCTGTCCCAGGAGTTCTTCTTTGAGTGTGTTTGCAGCGCAGCTACCCATCAGGCAGAGTGTTACGAGATTTAGCAGCACTTCTTGCAAATATCTGATAGATAATTACATGAAAAAGCAAAGCGTCTGCTGGCCCCTACACCCAAGATAGGCTCAGTAGCACAGCTTGGACACAAAGTCACAATTTTTTGGAAGCTCAGCACTTTCGTTCAAGAATCACGGTAATCAGGTATGAAAGCAGACAAACAAAACTTGGTGATCACGAGAAAAAGATGCGTACAGCTCTTTTTAAGGCAGCTACTGCAGCTATTCCGCCCAACACACCAACTGTACCATCGTACATGCCTGAGAGTGGGATAGCGTCTGTGTGAGAGCCTGTAGCTACAGAGCCAGAGTATGGTTCTGTCCCCTGCCAAGATCCATAAATGTTTCCCATATCGTCTTCACTACAACAGAATATTCCAGAGGGTAATGTAAATCATTCATCTGAAGATGGCACGGGAGATTTCTGGCCAGTGGGCGTTTTAGGAAGTATGGCAAGAACACTGAGCAAGCTCTAAAACCTCACTAACAATCAAAAATCATGTAGATGACCAGTGATTTAAACCAAAGACAATTCAAAAGGAGGGTGCTGGTTATTTGAATCCAAGGTTGGCTTCATTCCAAGCCTTGCTTTGGTATTTATTCCGACACAGCAAGTAAGTTGAAGCGCCCAGAAGCATGATTTTACTTCTGACGAGACGTCAAGTACATCAGTTATTCTAATTTCGGGGTCAAAACCTGACGTTCAAGCCAGCAAGTTCCATTTGCTTACGAATGTACCCTCTTGCCGCGACATCTTCAGGCGAAAACAGTACTCGTGTCACAGCAGGAGGTACCGCCTCAGAAAACTGTGCCAATTCCTTAATCTGCAATATGAATTACGTGCACAAAGAGCCCAGTGTCGAAGGTATGAAAATAAGCTTCCGTCCGGAGGGATTGTATAGTTCACATGCTCTCTAGCTGCACTGGACTAATAGCGCCACTCTTCAGCTGAAAGCAAACAACACTAATCAAAGCCTCAACAGTTCTCGGCTGCGGTACCTGTGATACTACTGCCTCGCCTGAAATATCAAGCGCATAGTTCAACGAATCCCATTCAGATGTACACGAGCTGCATAATAAACAGCCCAACAGCAGTTTTGCAACAGTCGCAGTGCGGAAATCATGAATGCCCATGTTCATGATAGGTATTGCTAAGGAATAAAGTCACCAGTATACTAGGTGCAGCTAATTGTGTCAAACTAGGTTACAGGCGTGCGTATTCAGAGCATAGAAGTGCCGCATGAAGCGCATGGAACGGAAGCGACAAGGCCTGCTGGTCGATTTTCTCTTGTTAGAATTCTCGACGTTACACGGTGTGCATTAGGCTTGAGGAAGTATCACGTGCATTGCTGCGGATCGCACGTGTTCTTCAGCTCAGTTGTAACATAGACGAGCGATTAGCTGTTTGGTCTCCACAACAAGCAGCTCTACAGCTATGCCCCTGATAACAACAATGCACGTTACATACTCGTAAGTATGTTGGAAAGTCGAACTAATTTGATACATCCAAGTAATACATGTACACATGACCGTGTATCCAAGTATGCAACACATGAAAAAAAAAAAAAATTAGTTCATCTCTGACTTGAAAGCGAACTCTTATCCGATATCTTTCAATATCTTCGTATGAAAGCACTTAATTTTACGCCCACCTGTATTTGTTACACTATCGAACAAAAGCGAGTTTCGTACCATTGCTAATGGAATGTGACGCCACCCATGTGGGCGACGAGCACTCACTGCTCCCCGATATGTCCATGGCAGTCAGCCGAAATTATGTCGAATCGCTGTGCATAGAGAGAGGGATGCGAAACGAGTCACACAAAACAGCCCGAACTAATATAAACGCGCGTATTTGAGGTATGGAAGTTTGTTCAGTGTCAAGTAAAAGCGTATTTATAAATCAGATTCTCCCATCGGCGAAGTTTAGACCAGGGACACCGTCCAACAGGTGTAATAAGTGTAAGAAGAATTTGGCGGTATTTCAAGCTCCATGTATCAATGTTCCAGTGCTGTCTTCGTCACCTGTGATTTCAGTAACTTAGGCATGGTGACACTGATTTACTGCGTTGAAAACAAGCAGCATGTAGAAAACACCTCGCCGTTCCAAGAGAAATACATTCTCGCGAGTGCAGCTGAAATATACTATGCGTTTCCTTCACGGAATAGAAGACAAACGTCCTCTTAAATGTCGAAAAGTTCTTAAGATTACCTTGCGTCCTCACGGGTCAGACACCAGGTGAATTCTCGAGCTTTTACAGCGCACATAGAAGGAAATCCGTGTAATGCCTTTAGAATCAAATGAGAACTATAACTCATTTTGTTTTCAGATGTCGTCCTTCTTTGTTAGTCAAGTACGGGTAACGGGTGGGAGAGTAAGTATTTTGGCGTATGGGAGTGGCCACGGACTTGTCCTGTCGGTGGATCCTAACTATGTGCACAGGCCCTCCATTAATTGATAATTTGGTCCAGTTATATCTTACTCCAGTGCAGATTTAGTGACAGGGTTCTAGCAGCTACTGTAGTACAGATACGTGTCATACGAGATACATGTCATGCGAATTTAGGTGACCTGATACTCCTTAATCCTTTGGTACGCGACTCATCAGCACGCGTTCGGCGAAGAAACGCTTTGAAACTTGCCCGATGACTTCATTTAATGAGCGCTACATTCACATTACTTGGTCACATATTACATCCCTCGTCCAGTAAGACGCGCATATAATGCGAAGAATCCTTCTTATCACTTCCGTGGCTTGTCAACGAATTCCGTAGGAAGTATAATCAGGCAACATATCTTTTCTCATACGTCAATCACGTCTGAGGCCGTTTCACCACGTTTGGAGCATACCCAGTGTCCTGCCGCTGTACTTCAGTCTTGTGCCTGCAGACACGCATTTCCACAGACATGGGGTCAACCACAAGAGAGGGGGCTAAAAGCGTACGATATTTATCTTTTTCTACGTCTTAGATAGGCTAAAACGTGACAACTTCGTAGCGCAGGGGCTAGGGACCATGGCAAACTCTTTGCCTTGGTCAGTCGTTGCGGCGTTCACTGCTATCAAACTTCTCTTGATACCATCCTACCATTCTACTGATTTTGAAGTTCACCGGAACTGGATGGCTATCACTCACTCTCGTCCGCTGGATCAATGGTGCTGCACTTCAAGCCCGTCTTTTCGAGCTACGTAATAAATACAACTTGCGTTGAAATAAGTTGATGAAATAAGTAACATCTCGATCGTAAAACAGAAACTGCACGCTTCAGCTTACTTGGAATTCAAAAAGAGACATGTACAGGTATATTGAGCATACCTCAGAGTGGACGTTGGACTATCCACCTATATTTGCGTGGTTCGAGTTCTTTTTGGCGAAATTGGCGAGCATAGTAGATCCAGGGATGGTGGAAATTCATAGAACTGCGTATACAAATGCAATCACCGAGATTTTCATGAGACTAACCGTTATTGGTTCCGACCTAATTCTACTCCTCAGTCTGTGGTGGTTCAGCCGGTGTGCCCACCCTTTTCTTACGAAAGCTTTTACCTCAGTTATTAGACAACGTTTTTCTAGCTGGGCGTCGCGGTACGATGGTGTATAAGGTCTCGCCAGACGCCTACTGCTTCAGTGGCAGACTGGACATGTTGTGTGCAGAGGTGACTCATTGGGCACACGAACCAAGCGCTTGGTTTTTTGCTTCGGTAGTGTATGTCTCCTTCTTGTGGACCATATTCATTTCCAGTACAACGGGATGCTGCTTGGAATCCTGATTTTGTCACTTGCGGCCTACAAACATGGATATGTGCTCTGGGGCGGCGCATTATTCACGTTGCTACTCAACATGAAGCATCTTTACGTTGTACTCGCACCGGTACACTTCGTTTACATTCTTCGAGGTTGGGTCTGGGGAAAGAACTGGCCCAGCAGACTCGGATTGATGGGTACGATTGTAATATCAATATTTAGCATTTCTCTAGGCCCAATTATGATGACGAATCAGCTTCGCGCTCTCCTGGAAAGGTATGTCTGCACCGCGTCGTCCCAAACACGTCCGTCCAGCTACAATTCGCCAGCGATCAAGCTGGTGGTCACTGTAAAAAGAACCCGTTAGTAGTACACAAATCCTTCATTCCCTTATTATCCCTGCGGCACTGCTGTAACCACTCACGTTGATACTATTGAACTGCTTCCGGTATCAAGTCCTACCTTGACGTTATATGGTTGCTGTGAGTATCACACCTCGTGCAGGCTATTTCCTTTTCAGAGAGGGCTCATCCACGCTTACTGGGCGCCCAATGCGTGGGCACTGTATGCAGCAGTAGACAAGGTGTTGGCTATACTTGTACCTATGGCAGGTGGTTCCATCACACAGGAGCCCAGCACAGCTGCAGGCCTTGTGCGTGAGACAAAGTTTTCAGTACTTCCACAGGTATGCTTTGACAGGAAGCATAGCTCCACAGCATGTGATTATCAGTTGTACCAGCACTTTTGGAGCCCCCACTAGCTTGTCCTTCTTAGATGCAATAAGCTGAGACTATCTGGATGTACTCGCCTACTTTCCCCAGTTAGAAATGTTGCCTCACAAGGTATATATCATTCTGATATGCTGAACTATACTCTTTCTGTGTGTACCACTGCATGATAGAATCACCAAATGAACTCATGCCAGCATGCATTGGTGGTAGTGGCTCGTGTCAAACACAGGTGCAGTTGAATCAGCTGATGCACATAATGATGAGTGTTAGACGGGTCAGTGACTGCAGGGATTGGTTGTTAGTACATCCAACTCCATTAAATCTGAGTTTGTTGTGTCAACTGACTGTGGGAGTTTCGCTGAAACACGATTTTGAAATGTCTGACAGGCTGTCAGGTACACGCCAACGAGTGCGTCACATTCTCCAAGAAACTGTGCAGATATCAGCCGGATTGGCTGCAGCCCTGACAGCTTTGGCAATGGTGCCCTGCGTCGTGCGTCTTTGGCAGAAGCCAGATGTGAAGCGCCTGTCTCGAGCATGCGTGTACGCTGCTTTGTGCGGATTCATGTTCGGATATCATGTGCACGAGAAGGCGTCGATCACAGTCATAATTTTGCTGGCACTGGACTGTAACATCACATCTTATGGGTGCGATTTTTCCCAGCAAGTGGTTGAACATGCAGCTGTCTGCCCGTTATTCTAGAGCGAGTTAGCTGACCAAGAGGGTACCCCTTGGACATCGGCGACAAAGGATGTATGCAACGACGCGTTTTTTCACGTAAAACTAAAGGACGCGCGCTGTGAAAACCTGACTAGTCTAAAGAAATATTATATTATATATCTTGAACACTTTTAATGGAGGTGTCAATTTGGGCGTTAAAGTGGACGCCAGAGGCCCGTTTCTGATATCCGTTTTCAGCACGAGGGGTTACGGCAACAGGTTGAACACATAATAAATCTGCCTTTCACGTATCAAAAGCACTCGTCCAGTGCATCACCTAGTGCATTGATATCTTGATTGCACTCGGAAGCTCCATAATCTATGTCCTGCTGCAACATATGAGTGCTAGCGGCTGTCACCGCGCGGACACGCGTGACCGCACGTATCAGAGCCAAAGTCAACGCAATAGTTTATACCTGGAAGTAATTTTCGACTCTGAATATTTTTATTGATGTTTGGACTCGTATTAATTTTTCTTCATATCCTTTACACAGCTGGCCCGGGTTTGTGCACTTTTTGGCTGCCTTACTGGCGAAGTGTTCAGCCACGCGTGCTTCTTTCTCTACATGTAGTCCATTTTGAAGCCAAAGACTGTACATTATGCACCCTGCAGTTACTAGGGGCCTCTACGCCGCATTTTCGTGGCATTATTTACTTTGAACTGGCACTGTTGCTCCGAACCACGACCTGCGCATAGACAGTCGAAGTGTCCGTGCTATAGGCATCGTTGGCTATACATGTAACTTGCTTAATTGAATACGGTCTTCTAGCGCGAGGAGGTACATACGCCGGGCCTTGGCCTGTGCAATGCTTGTGTCATGCCGTCCTCGCTCACTATAGCCCCATGTTCAGTTATCCACCGCTCTATATATTGCTGACGAAGCTATCTACGTCCGCATCATATACTTTGTCCGCTTTCCATTCAACGAGTCTGTCACTCACTTCTATCTCGAGAAGCGCCAATTCTCAAACCTTAAACGCACGTTCAGTTCGTGCTAGATCAACCTCATCGCCTATCTGAGAAATTACGCTAGCTGGGAAAAAGTATTGACTTTATATGAAGCAATAGCGCGCCTTAAGAATGAGATTTCTACCGCAAAACCAATTTCGGCCATCCTGGAGAACTAAGCTGTCAGAATGCAATTTGAATCTGAGATGACTATGGACCACCTGGGTTACACAAAATTCGATTTAAACCAAAGTAGCTTCTTGTAATTTGACCCTTTTTAGCTCTATAAAACACACTATCCTGCTCTCGCGCATATCGTCTGAACAGGACCCACGCATCCCCCTTTGCTTGCACGGCACGACTTAAGGTACTATATGATATATGAATGTCATATGTAGCGTACAGGAACTTACTATATGCTCTATATTTTTACTCTATCTCCATTGGGCCCTTGTTGCACCAACCCCTCTGCTGCATAGATCCTCGTTCCCCGATGCCTGTAGACGAAAGTCTGTGCCGTTACCCGATAATCGACACCTGTCATGCCTCCGCGAAATTGCACGATAACGACTGGATTGTTTCGTGGAATTTGTTACCGGCATGTATGACGGTTACAGATCCAATCCGGTGTATCTTATTCGCTTTAAGGCTTCGTCGCTATCCCTGTCAGATATCACTTACGTGTAGTTCAGGGAGATTTGAAAAACTAAGAAATAATTCTAATCATGGGACGGCAATCGCGTAAACGCACTGCAGCTGTGATGCTGTCAAACGTGAGAAATGGCTCATTTGTCACCAGCAGAGAACTTGCGATGCAGGGAATTCGCACTGGCATCGACAGCAAGTATATACTCACTATTACCCCTGCTATTCGAGGCACAGGAGTATCCAGTGAAGATACTGATGCTTCTGCTACACGTATCTCTCCTTTGGCTCACCTCATGCGTCGAAGATTCTCCATTCATTCCTACTCATAAGGGTAACAAGCCCAGAAGTACGATGCGCCCGCTTAACATCGTGTTCAATTTATTTTGTCTGGGGATTTGTTGCTTAGAGTTCTATGATTCAATAGTGCACGAGTGGCTGTTTAACAACAGATTGGAATTCCTTCCGCTGATGCTCGTATCTGTGTACACAAGTTTTGGCTTTTTGATACTTTGGTTAAAAATGGCCACAGAATACAGAATAGAACTTTAAATCGATAGCAGAGAAACAGATAGAAGAAAGCACTCAAACATTTTACCGGTGTAATAACACACGATGGTGGGCTGTGCAAGACTACGGAGGAGGCTGAGAAAGAGCGTCCTCCCCAGCTGCAACTAGTGCTGCTGCCGCTGCAGACCTACTGCAATGCCATTCACGAGCCGTGAGGGAGCGTGAGTGGGATACAGATGCAAGAACAACAAACATGAGAACGTGCACAAGGGCTAAGTAACCTACGACTGCAAGGCGGGATAGTCGGCTACCAAACACTAGCTGTCCGAAAGTGTATACAATTTTATCTGAAACTGGCATCTGGGACTTGCTGGTATCTTGCACTTTCCCCTTGAATTCTGTGAACGGATCAAGCTTCTTTTTGTACTCCAGCATGTACTTGTTCTCAGCTGCTTGTCCTGCTTCGGCGGCATCAAGGTGAGGCGATCGCTTGGTCGTTCCTCTGCAGTCTCACAGTTGTTACTTTTTAACCAGAGTCTGAACGGCTGTAAGAGGTTGGTGGAGGTAGTAGAGCGTACATGTAACTGGACACGTATTTCAAGCGCTCAACCATTGCTACATTGTCGGCTCTCAGAGCAGCCGATTCGTGGTTTGCTGTGGCAACACGAGCATTGGCGTCCGCCAGAGCCTCCTGGAGCTCTTGCACCCTGTTCTTGAAACGATCCCGTTGCCCACAGAGCGCCTGCAACATTGCGTGGTCACTGCCACCTACTCCATCACCTGCACATCCGTTTGACATGCAATACAAAATTTAAGAGCGTGCCAGCTTCAGCGTCTGCAACACGCATCAACGTACAATACCACACAAAATGTGGGGTTGTAGAGAAACAAAACACAAATTAGAAATTCAAAATCACACTGTGACAGTGTCGAAGCTGAAAACCTAGCAACAAAGGAGGTGGATGCGATGTGCTCTGTCTAGAAAGCTCAAGCAGTACGGGTGAAAGCACACTCATCGATTACAAGGCATGGCTTGTACACATTTCAACCCTCCAGTTTGTCCATCGGTCAACTTCAAGCACAATGACGGAAGCTCTCACCCTCTTTCGAGTAACACAGGCTCAAAAATTGGTGTGCATGACGCAAAAAAATGCGTGTACAAGTGTACAGAAAGAGCTACAGTGGTGAATATAGATTACTGTTGAGCTGCGTGGAGGCCAAGCACACCTGCAGAGGAGTCGAGAGTGCTGGAGGGTGGACCAGCGGCACGTTCATGTGCTTCAAGCTCCTCTTCGAGAGCGCTGATGGTACTCCGCGCCTCATCAAGCTCCACTTGCACCTTGTTGGCTGCATTCTCTGATGCTTCTGTTGCAGCTGCCGCCTCAGACAATTGAAGCCTTAATTTCTGAACACCCACGCCCATGAGCAGCGTTTTCAACCAGTGAATCAGCGCAAAAAAGATGCTGTCAGGCCCATCGAAACATGCGAGACATCAAAACTTTCACAACACTGCTCTTTTGTAGCAACTGCGTACATGCTGACTGGTTGATCCCGGTAGCCTATACGACTGTAACGCCTATAATGCTCTGTCCCGCATATCAATCATACTGTAATAAAATACCAAGATTCCACTCAACTGCCATACGCTCCTGTTCTCCCTTTCACAAGGGAGTCCACTGCAACCTACAGCACTTGGTGTACTCACAACACATCACTGAATTCCTTACAGAACACCAGATCATCTTCTACTGCACGACTTAATCTCCCTGAAACCAATGAAACCCTAGCACCACTCGCATCCAACCCGCTTGACACACTTCACTTCTGTTAATTTTAACACTATACATTCGCTACATGCTATAACCAACGTATTATTTGTAGAGTGCTGGTCATAGATTCCCCACCAGCTTCGTGAAATGGATAGCATCACTGTTCTCATCTCTGCCATGCAGAGGGCCCTACTTTCTTTTAGTTCGGCTCAACCTTTATCATGCCGAAATCGGGGTTAACCCCTGTAAAGTTGCAACCTGTCTCACATCTAGAAGAGCTGACCGCAACCTCTCTAATTCAAGATTTTTGAAATTACAATGTAATATTTATTTGTTTTGAAACGGATACATTGTGCTACATGACACGGTACACTATATTATCGCACCAAAGTGTGTTACCTGTGAACAAGCAGCGCACCCAAAGATCTTGACAGTTCAAACACTTCAGGGAACAAAAATACCACGTCAAGTTAATTGATTGGTTAGTAATTGATACACTGAATCCATTACACGCACGCTTCATGCCGTCTCTGGGGAATGATACTATTCTCAGCCAAGACGTCGTACATATGTTGAACAAAACAACACCTACCAGACTCAACTGAACACACAACCTGACCGCGAGTGCACCTTCCATAAGCATTAATGTGCGCGCAAATGGAACACTTTGAAGCTTTGGTTTAATTCCTTTTCGAAGTTGGAATCGAGCCCGTCATCCCGCACGCAGAATTTCCGTAGGAACTTGGACAAAAAAACAAGTGATACTGCAGTTGATGCATCCCTTTCACTGGCCGCGCAAGTGTTTTTATGCGCGTGTGGTGTGATTGGGGCCCTATGTCTACTGTCAGCA
>JAULKQ010011021.1:0-12340 GCA_032356285.1 Smithsoniella earleae | reverse complement strand
ACTGCTGACTTACCGTTCGCTGAGCAATCCTACGATAGTCAATGCGTCGTCTCTAGTTCCCATGGATTTCACTTGCACCCAAATAGCAGTCCTCCCTCTTTAAAACCATCAATTTGTTTGCGCCTGAAAAGCAGCTTGTTCGCACTGAGCGTGCCAACGGGAGCTATGGTGCTGCGCCATACTTTCTTTCAAAGGTGATTTCTGACGTTCCGATTGCATCAATCTACCCACTCGTGTTCTCCTCTATTGTTTGGTACCTGGTCCAGACAAGACCCATTCGCATCAGCGTTTCTTACAGGCCAGACAGAGCTTCTATCACCCTACAGGCACGTTCAGCATGCATCCGAAGTCACTGAAGAGCCCACTGCAGAATCTGTTACAAGTGCACCACACGTGCCTGCGGCGTTGAAAGAAGCGCGGGTGAATGCAGCCACAAAAAGGGACTGGTTTTTGGGTTTTTGGGCGATTGCAGTGAGAATCTAGGTATGAAAGGGGGTGCGTCTTTATGCCCACTTTGCATCGTTATACACGAACTGTTGTGGTTGATTATTTAGCCTCGTCTCATCTTAGATGGACAATAGCTTGTTAGGATTTGTACATACAAGACACGCATGCTTCTTATGCATGCGGAAGACTCTTTGTTAAGTATTGAATCCACACAACATGAGGGCAGAGGAGGCCCCTTCTAGAGTGGCCCCCCCATCAATAGTTCCCTGCCACTCAGAACACTCAGAACACTCAGAACACTCAGAACACAATGAGCTTGCAATTGCATACGGAGCCTGCGTGGATGCACTGCTAGAGCTGGTTAAGCTTCGAGTGTCATACGGCGTCCAGCAGGCGGTTGTGGTCATCAAGGTTCAGTTCCTTCCTCCTGTTCTTGTCGCCTTTCCCCCTGTGACGAGTGGCGGGTGGGGGTGTTCAACCCTGGTCAGCATGGCTGCCTGGCTGCAGGATATCTTCAGGCGGTACCCCAATAGCTACGAGGCTGTAATCGTAGAGCTGTGTGCGGCATTAGAAGTGCTGGAAGAGCCGGATGCTAAGGCAGCAATGGTGTGGATCATCGGCGAGTACGCTGAGCGCATTGACAACGCAGACGAACTGCTCAGCTACCTTCTGGACAACTTCTTGGATGAGCCTGTTTCGGTTCAGCTGCAACTGCTGACGGCGGCTGTCAAGCTGTTCCTGAAGAAGCCTGGGCCGAGTCCTGTGCTTGTCCAGCTTGTTCCGTAGGAGAGCCGAGAGGGTGCTGTTAGGGAGCTTGAGCTCTTCGGGATTGATTTCAATTGATTTGGGGTCCTGTTTCAACTTGTCGAGCCTTTCTTTATGAAATTGCATCAGCTCGTTTCGAGGCTGTTTTTGATCCATTGTCCAGGCTCACAAAATATTGAGTTAAGGAGTGCTTACACAGAGGTTCAGGTTATAATATGCTTAACTTTGTCACTTCTGACACTGGTAACTTCAAGTTATTGGATGCCCAAGTAGCGGGGTTCGATCAAAAGGGGCCGTTTTCAACGGATATTTGAACTTAGTTCGTAACGCCCTTCGATAATTGGAGTTTGACTGTAGTGGGGGAGTTAATTTTTGCTTACAGAAGAGCCAAGATGAAGAAAATCTTATGTGAGTGTGATCACCTGTGACTGACTCAATGTAAGTTGAGCTGTAAGTGCCCTCTATGGGCAAGGGGATTACCCCATGGGAAGACCTAAGTACTGGATTATCTTGGACGATGAGCCCTCGTATCTTTACATGGCTGAGCTCAAGAATGAGTTGGCGAGCAAAAGCTGGCGGATGCTCTGCGTTCTATGAATTCTCAGCTTCGTTTTGCCAAAGCAAGCACCACAAACAGAGAAACGTTTGAGGAGCTGTTTCACACAGCTGTCGTTCAATCTGAGTCACAAAATCTGCTCTGCATTTGCTTATTCAGAGGGACCCTGTTTTTGCACACTATTGAGCTCTCTAGAGCCAGGTCTATATCTCTCGTATTTCAGCTCTTGACGCCAGTTGTGTGTTCGCTTCTTGGGTAGGCCCATCGCATGCAGTATGGAGTTGAAGTGATGCTCGGAAGCACAAAGAATGACACTGCGAGAAGACTGGATGGTGTTTTGTGATTCAATTTTTCGCTGTGAATGGAAACTATTTTCCTGTGTGGCTGCGTCGTTTGCATAGAGTGTTCCTTATGGAGTGAATATTCTAAACAACATGACAGGTAGAGCAGATGAACTGAGTAAGAAGTGTTCAGCGGGCTGCACAAGCATTGCTGATGCTTGTGGCCTTAAGGCAGAAACGAGGTTAAGGGAACAGATAACTGGCATGAGGTAATGTATTTTCACACATTCACAGAGCAGCAGAACTTCAGAAAGTGCAAGAGTTTTTGTACGTGGTCTCTACGTCTTCCGAGATCCGATGCAAGCGTCTATGACGGTGTGGTGGCAGAGTGTGGCGGGCGAGGTGCATTGCGTTCAAATTTGAAGCTTTTCACGAGCAGTAGGAGTCTAGCTGTCAGTTTTGGATGTGCCTCGTGCAGCGGTGAAGTTAGTTAGTGTCCTGTGGTTGCAGGGACGACATGCGTGCCACCCAGCCCTCCTTCAGGCTGTTGTTCGGTTTCAGGCCAGCAGACGCGGCCAACTTGCTGGTGGCTATGAGTGACCTGCACGCAGACTCGGCGGTTGCGGGGTGGTCAAAGGCCGCCGAAGTGGCCAAGGGGCTGTTTCTGATGTTCCCAACAAGCCAGCACAATGTGCCGCACCTCTGTCGGATGATCTGGGGGCTGGGGGTGTTTGCCCGTCACTTGGGCTCCCAGCAAGCTCTGCTACCGCCTCTGGTTGAATCCATACGCTCCTGTAGTACATGCATGGCGGCCATGCATCCCAAGTTTGTCATGCTTGCATGCAAGGGCCTTGCAATGCTGGTTGAAGCGCACCGGAACAGCCCGGAAGCCGAGGGCCCTGTCACAGGTGACCTGGCACACCTTGCGGCAGGGTTTGTGGCTGAAGCGGCGTCCCATCTGGCTTGTGAAGACTCTAGAGGTGTGCCACACATTCCCGGAGATGCCATCACTACCAGGCGGCTCGTTGCTGATATCATAGGGTAAAGTGAGTAGCAGTGGATTGTCCCCTGTACACGAGATCTGATTCGATAGCTTGGATTCAATGTGCATCCCTTTGTATTCCTTCAATTGTATTTAGCCGGATTCGTACACGCTATCTGCATCTTGGCAGAAGTAACACCAGAAACGACACCGTGCGTTGTTTTAGTGGTTTTGCTATGTGGGCGAGACTGGTGTGAGATGATTTGCATGCTAATTGTAAGTATCACACTTGCTCATGTCGAATAAGCTTGATTATGATTTGTGGTGGCTCTGGTTTAGACGCTTGGTTCGTTAGTTTTTACATCTATAAGCTGATATTCGTATCTGCTGTTCCTTGGGGGTTCAGGAGCACAGTGGAAAGTGTGATAATTTTGTCACGCTGACCGCTGCAGTGTTACATTGATCAAATTATCTCTGCTGCTGGAAGACTGCCGTAGCTGATTTGACTAGAACTACTCACGAACGTCTGCTTATGGTTTCTGCGTTGTTCAGGATTGATTAAGGCACGCTTGTTGAGGCCTGAGGGTATTGCGGAGACTGTGAGGGCAGCTGTAGTAGTGGGAGGCAAGACTCGAGATGATAGTCTGCAGCAGCTGTGGGATGCTGGAATTTCAGTGCTGAAAGATCACCAAAATCCAGCTCAGGTCCCCTTGCGAGCTTGTAGCCATTTTCTTGATGGTGCTGCTGTGCTCCTTAGCTCGGGAAGACAAGAAGGGGTTAGTGAGGGTGTTGGAGAAATTACCCGGGTTGTTCGAGAGCGACTGCTGTACAGCAAGCGTTGGCCTGGTGTTCATTTGCGTAGCTTAGTTCACAATGCTGCCCGTGTGGCTCGTGCTGGGATATCTGTAGGGGATGCTGGCATGCTTAGTGTTCTGTGTACTGTCTGTACTTCTCCTCCTGCAATTGCAAACGCCAAGCGTAGCGGCCGTGACAGCGCTGAAAGATGGGTAGTCATGCTTGAAAACCTTGCGGAACTGTACCACGATGTCTCTGGCTCCTCCGGAAGTCGCTCTGACGCTAGCCTTCATCGACAGCTGCTTGCGGTACAGCAGGATGTCCACTCTGCGGCCTTCTGGGCGTCTTCTGATCCTAAGGATGCTCCTGATCGGCTCGAAGACCTTCCTGTCCCGTGCGGCGGTGTTATAGATACTGACGTTTCGACAGATGACGATGACTTGATCTTGGGCTTGCAACCTACTGCTCCTGTTGATGAAAACGTTGCTGCCGTGGTTGCCCGCATCCCGTGGAAACCTGGTAGTTGGGATAAGCACCTTGTGGGTAGACTTGATGCGGCTCTCGACTGCATCATGGGAGTAGCGTAGGTACTTGTAGCAGGTTGCACACCGGTGCTATTTTCCCCTAGGTGTGATTATGCTTCAGGTAGGCTCCTCCCTGGCCGTACGTTGGTGATGTGGTTGATGCGCGTTGGATGATCGGTTGTATTGTTTGCAGGTACGATACATTTCACTCCAGTACAGTATCGCGAGTTCATTTCCAGTACTATTTGAAAGTCTATTCGTAGATATGTGATAAAGAGTGCTCTGGTCTATGTATGTTGTCCCAATCGTTTGGAGAGTTTCCTTCATGTAACCACAGTAAGCAGCCCTACAGAACTCACAGTTCGATAACATCTACCTCCTAGATGTGAAATTTACATGAACACCGGAATGCAGACTGCTGCTCGGTCGTGACTGATGTACGTCCGTTCCATCCTACGCGAGCCAACGACAAGTCAGTTTTCTTAAATCTGGAAACTAATGCACGAAACTCGTCCCAACAAGATCTCGGATTCTCTAATTTCGACTGTTTATTAGTTTGAGGGAGCTGGTCCTGAGAGCTTCTAAGTTCAGATTATGAAAGTGGCGACGTTGGGCGCATGCAACTTCAATTCAATTAAGGCAGATCTTACAACCTCAGGCCCACTCGGACAGTATGATTTACCGTGTTTATCAGAGCGCGAAACCAATCAAGGCTGCCTAGGCTTATGACAATACCACGCACGCATGACACGCATTAATGCTGATGTACACACGAATCAGCATGCTGGTCACGACATTGCAAACTGCGCAGCGCTTCATTTTGGACAGCAGTGGTAGAAGGAACATCTAATTGCCCTTATGCACTTAAAGTAAATGACGGGTATGGGCAAACTTGTGCGTTGGCATGAGTTCGCTTAGTATTGACTTGGTGTAGCTGACGGATTTTACTTTCGAAGCAGCTCAAAATTTAGCCTGCTCTTTTAAATGTGCTCGTTTGTCCTCAAAGTTGAACTGAAATCTGAAATTAGCGCGGCGTGTGGGTGCTAGATCTGTTTCTAGACTCAGAACGTGTTGGGCACTTCGTCACCACATACGATGGCATGTAGAAATGCGGCAAGCACTGTTCTTCCTTATTTCGCAAGGTATCTAATCGAGCAACGAACAGCGTTTTCAGGGAAGTACTCACCGTTTAAGCACGCGGCCTGTCGTACTTCATCATGGTGGGCATCGTCGTCCAGTGCATCTTCAGAATCGAGGATTCCTCGCGACCCGCAGCAGCAATCAGCATTTCTCCGAGAATTGAACAATTATCCATCAATGGATGGGCGTGGGAAGCAGAGGGTAGTGAAGCTGTTCGAGTCTGGCCAGGTTGCTATGACAGAGGCTAACCTGTGTGAATACGTCAGAGCCTTGTCGGGGCTAGACAAACTCAGCGACACTGCATTGATGTCTGTTATTCAAAGAGGCGCAATTGCGTCTTCCCCTGATTCTCAGATACGCAGCGATGCGTATCGCAAGGCGGGAGTGCCGAAGGAAGAGTTTGAAGTAGCCGGAGCAGGCGTACTTGGAACTGAAGAGCGCCCGCTGTATATGCGTGCAGCTGATAAGAGTGCGTGGGAACACATGTGGTCCACTGCAAGGTCTCTCGTTGTCACATTTGCGGTGCTCTGGGTGGTTGCGTGGTTTCTGGAAGATAGAGCAGCTGGCATGGCGAAGCCTTTCCTTCACAATCCTGATCTAAAGCCTCAACGGCCGACAGACACAAAGTTTGAAGATGTCAAGGGAGTAGACGAAGCGAAAGAAGAACTTGTCGAGGTTGTTGAGTACCTGAAGAACCCCACATCATTCACAATCCTCGGCGGGAAGCTGCCAAAGGGAATTTTGCTCGTTGGCCCTCCTGGTAAGTCTACAATGTTGCCAAAGTTACCTAATAGCTATTTGACCGAGCCGCAGTAGTAGTACTGGGCTGTAGCCAAGGTTCAAGTTGTGCGCTGGCGAGCGCAGGTACCGGGAAGACTATGCTTGCTCGGGCGATCGCGAGCGAGGCGGGCGTACCATTCTTCTACACATCAGGGAGCGAGTTTGAGGAAGTTTACGTCGGGGTTGGGGCACGAAGAGTCCGCGATCTTTTCAACACAGCGAAGGCAAATGCTCCTTGCATCATCTTCATCGATGAAGTTGATGCCGTTGGGGGCAGCCGAAACCCCAAGGACCAAATGTTTCAAAAGGTAGGTCTGACTTCAAGCTGTAAACAATACATCACCGCCTGCCCACACGCTTACAGGCTCTGTTGCCACTTCGACGGGTCTACTGAACACCACAGCGAACCTTCCCGCCTTGTGCGACTGAAAACCCAATGACTTTTCAAACGAAGAGTTTTTTCATGTTTGTGCCATAAACCCACATTTTGGTGTAGATGACGCTCAACCAGATGCTGGTTGAGATGGATGGCTTCAAGCCAACCGAGGGCGTTATAGTTGTAGCTGCGACCAACTTTCCGGAGTCCTTGGATAAAGCGCTCGTACGGCCAGGTCGCTTCGACAGGCACGTAGTAGTTCCTACCCCTGATGTCAAGGGGCGCCTCGAAATCTTGGAGTCGTGCTTCCTGAAGGTCGAAAGGCACAAGGATGTTAACCTGGACGTCATTGCTCGGGTACGCTATCCATCCCTACACTGTCGTAGATGGTGCTGTCGACCTGAAACCCGTTACCGCGTTCGTATACAGCGTTCGCCACAATTAAAACGGCCACATCGCAGTCACAGTTACTTTGAACACCCCAAGAACTGTTTCTTGGGGATTTTAACTCGAGGCACTTTATGTGTATTAAAACGACTCAGTGAGCCCCCTGAGCCCTGGTCATCAATCTCATTTCGTGTGCTGTAGCCTGCACTAAACTTGTCGAGCCTTTCGCAGAATCAAACAGCCCAGTACAGTGAATCAAAATACGATCAGACAGTTTGACAAAGTTTCAATAAAGCAAGCCTACACTGTATCTCATGTCTTGTAACAATCCTGACCAGGCAGTTCTTGAATAGCGCCTGCAGGGTGTTGTACACCGCTGAAATACACAGGAGAGTGTTCCAAGGTTGAGGGAAGTTTGGTGGCTGCAAGAATGGTCCTCAAAAGTTTGATTCAGTCCCCTCGGCATATTCCTCTTGATTCTACTCATGAGATGAGTTTTGCCCAAAACCATTGTTCGCTTTTTAATTGTGCTAGTGAATGTGGAAGGCATTCGTGTTCCATTAAGATATCTGTGTTTCTATCTAATTCTTGGCTCTGTTTTTTCAGTTCAAACAGAAAGAATTTACGGGCAATGCTCTTGATGGTCTGAATTGGACCAATAACCCACCATTATTCTTCATTACCGTCCCAAAACTCCTTTGCTGGAGATTGTGTGAGGTTCCTTCAATAAGCACGAGTTGACGTATGATGTGAATACAAAAGCTGGAATTATTCAACAATCAACACCGGGCCAGTGCCTTGGGTTAGCTGGAAACGATAAATTCTGCAAAGCATTTTGAAGTCACTCTGGACTTCAGACAGAATCTACTTGTATATTTGAGCTCAGTCTTGCAACAAGGACAGCTGTTGTTTACTTGATATGCTGTGTGGACCATGGCTTGTTACAGCGCTTCTTCAGTGGCACAAGCATGGAATGATTCGCTCTAGCAATGACTCACAGTAATGATGAATAAATACGGCATGTCTTACTATGCTGTGAAGAGGTTTAAATGGGTGTAGACAAAGGCATCGGGTCTGTTCGTGCGCGTCCTCTGTTAGTGCAGTATGTGGTGGCACCAGCGTTCTCACAGCTGCCGTGCGTGAGCACACTTGAAGCACATTGAAAAGGGCCGTATGCACCCTCTGCAGGTATTGCCACCAAAATCCAAAACCCGGTACACATCAGCCGATCATTCGATGTAATTTGCAACAGTCGATACCCCTAAGAAGGCTTCAGTGGATCGTTGAATGATTCTTTCCGCTGTAGTATGCTTCCAGTGGGGGGATATATGTCAGCAGCGTCCAACAAGAGCAATATGAATGCCGCAGAGAGCACTGTGCATGTGGCATAGAACAGCATTGGGTATGAGCAAGAGCGTGTTATTGCACAAGAGTAGTCCGACATATCTTGGCTAAAATAGCTGTATCCAGATCAGGGAAGTACACCTTAGCAACTCACCAACTCACCGGGAGGAGCAAGTCAATAGCATTTGAATGAGTTTGGGATTGAGTTAAGTCCTACAGTGACCATGTATTTATCATTTGAACAGAACGTTTTCAGCAATGCGTCAATGTGTTCACCTGCACGAGCCACATGAATGTATAATGTTTTTAAGTCAGTGGAGCTTTCGGGGAGAATCTCACAAGTGGATCACAAGCATACTGGAAATTTGATTGCGGTGGGTACTTCCTTCCTGTGCAACAGTTGATTTCAAGCTGAAGCGGGGCAGGGCGTGGCCCAGGTGTGGAGATGTTTCAGTGTAGTCTAGTCGGTTAGGATATCAGATTCTCACTCTGAAGACCTGCGTTCTGTTAGGCAAGCCTGTAGCATTAGAATATGGAGGGGGTTTACCAGTGGAAAGTGAGCCCAAGGTATTCAGTACCACAAGGTGTCCTCTCTAGGTGGTTAAAATCTACTTTTGGCAACTCAATATATAGCATGTGTGACCTATCGTATGTACTGTGTAAAGCAGCCTTATCAGACCTGTGAATTCAAAGTGAATTAAGAGTCTAGACAGGTGTACACTCCCACTGTATAAAGAAAGTGGGTGGCGGTAGCATGCCAGCAGAAACGGACTCTGGAAAATAACCATGCCAGCTACTTTCTCGGGCTTTTTCGGTATGCACTCGTTTGCAGTGTACAGACTGGTACACAGAGGGGTGCTCTGCCCTGTGTGGGCTGTCATGCTGTCACCATTATAGCCACGATAGATTCTATTTACCATCCAGCTTACATCAGAGCACTCTTCTACAGCTACTGCAGCTTTGTGCTTTTGTGCGAGTTTTCGTCTGGATAAGGCCAGAAATACACAAGCTCACACCTCCAACGCCACTCATTCTTTACCACAGTAGATGGAATGAATGCAGAAGTCTTTGTGTACGTCAAATACAGCGGTAAACGTTATTCTCAACGCGATCACAATGCTGCGGTATGTTTTACGGGCTGTAAGGATTGCGATGCTTGAGAGCCCAAGAATAAATTTGTGATTATCTCCAATGGGCCTTTGTCCAATAGCAAATATGTCGACTTTCGTATTTCGATCGCCCGCGAGGGTCATCTTACTTAAATGTCAAGCATGACAGCTAGGAGCGATTTTAAGAGAGGAAGGGATCTCAACGTATCCAAGGTGACATCCAATTCGTGTGCTGATGGCCAGATAGCTGAGCCTGTCACACAGCATCAGGGTCTAGGTACGATACGCGGGAAAATACAATTCTTGAAAATGGTAATTGGTGAAAACTTGGGCTATGAACATCCAGAAGCGCTGAGCCGGATTACAACCATTGCTGGGTGTTATGTCTACGAATCAGAGAAGCGATACGCAACTGAAATGCTGTACCCTGTTTCTGCGAAGCAGAATTTAGTGTTTCAACAAGGGACTCGAATCTATCCCTTGTTATGCGAGACTTCCTTTTGAGCCTGGCATTGTCACACATGTCTCTGGGAAGGACAAGTTCAGAAAAATGCGTTGGCCGTGCGAGACAGTGCGCACAAAGGGAGATTTTATTGTTTCTGTAGATAATGCGAACTGCGGAGGTGTTCTGCTGCAGGGTTAGCTGATACTTGTTTGACTGGTACTTGAAGTTTTTTGGAGCCAGTTTGTGTGCATGTGATGTTGCCCCTGGGGTCTTCTGTATTCTCAGTCGTTAAAACCACCGATTGGGTTCTGAACTTTGAGCACGCAAATACCGATGTGTGGAGGTTATACACAGACATAGCTAACATAAGCACATGCTGGCAGTCACATAAGCAGCGTTATGCAGGGATGGTTATTCCCCATCTCGATGGGGTACAAACTATTCCATGGCTTTGAATGTATTCTACGTTAAATGTCTATGAATAGATTTGAGGTGGGTACAAGACTAAGAACCACTCATCGTGCGAACGATTACAGAATGACAACAGTGATTAAATTTCTATACGGCGCCCTGCTTGTTCTGCACTGTGTTTGCATAGCGTTGGCCTGCCTTGCTGCTTCCTGCGCGTCAACACCCTTAGGTTTTGCACCAAAAATGAAGCTTGCTAAGGGCTTCTTCAGCTTGTTGCATAGTTACCCCTGGCTCTTCATGAAGACGTTGTTCAGCGTCCTGAATCAGATTCTGTGAGTTTGACATACACACCTTGTTATTCTTCATTCTCTCGTGCCTCTACAACTTCTTCCATGGGTAGAGGCTGCATTGCAGCACAATGTGAAGGTGGCAAAATGCGGGACAGAACGAAGGTCACTCGTTCATAAAACTCTCGAGCTTGCACCGGAGCTTTCATGCGTCACGTACGTCTCGTACGTGCATGGCGCATGGACGCTGCGAATCTGAGCGGGCATGGGAGTCAAAAACTTTCGATGATCGAGAGCCGGATTCGCGAGATTTAGTTATCGAGTTTTCGCTAATGGACGAAGGGGCATTGGATTTGTTTGTCGCGGCGGCCCGTGGCGCGTGACGCAGGGAGAGCAGTGTTGATATGGCGTCACCGTGTGTGAGTTACCAACCGTCTGACGCATTGCGGGTGTCGTATAGGGTACTCCGGGGTTCTCGGGCGCGGACTTGGCGAACTTGGTTAACGTTGCCGCGCTGAAGGCGGCCAGGGATAAAGACACGGCGGTAACCCAGGGCGCGTTGGAGTACGCGAAGGATAGAATACTGATGGGCGTCGAGCGAAAGAGCGCGTTCATCACGGACGAGAGTCGGAAGTTGACTGCGTACCACGAGGGCGGCCACGCCCTTGTAGCCATGCTGACGAAGGGCGCCGCGCCGGTCCACAAGGCGACGATCATGCCGCGGGGCAACGCGCTTGGCATGGTCATGCAGCTTCCCGACAAGGACGACAAGAGCCTCACCCGGCGGCAGCTGCTGGCCATGCTTGACGTCTGCATGGGCGGCCGCGTCGCAGAGGAGATGATCTTCGGCGCCGAGAACGTGACCACTGGCGCCAGCCAGGATCTCACAAGCGCCACTAAGATCGCCCGCGCCATGGTCACTGAGTACGGGTTCAGTGAGCGCGTGGGGCCGCAAAGGTTAACAGTGCGCTGCTTCTGCCTTCTCGTACTGTAATAACTGTAGTGGGCGAGCAACTTAAAACGTTAGGTTTCGATATCAGGGAAGTAAGTCGTAGTCATGGTCTCTCTGATGCTCCAATCCCTCTCACCCTCAAAGGGACTGCTTCGCACCCTGATACCTCGCTGGTGGCCACTCAACCCAGGAGCATATTCAATATACTCCTGAGTGTGTCAGAAGCTTCCATGAGGCGCGACAGCCAAAACGTTGTTTCATCCGACATCTGCGTGTGAAGAGGATCACCAGCGTCTGGGTCAATTGCGAGCTTCAGTCACCGTGAACGCCGTCATCAAGCTGGCTACTACTACGCAGCAAACGTATGTTAAGCACCAGGATTGTGTTTTAACAAGCATGTTTTAAACTTGTTTGCGCTGGATACTTCCTTCCTGTGCAACAGCTGATTTCAAGTTGAAAGGCATCGGAACTTAAATCTACCGTTTTTGGGTTCGTCCGACCAGAGACGCGTCTAGACGCTCTAGGGACACGGCACTGGTGGCCAAAACAGGGCGATATGGGACAGGACATGTTACAGGTGCGGATATGTTTTGGCACTGCGTCCCGCGCTCACAACAGAGCCTTCACAAACGATACAATCAGTGCAAACGTTAGCATCATACCAGAGCACAGGCAGCTGATTCTGTAGCGAGCAAGATTTATCACGCAGTCATTTGCATACGTTGCTTCTAGGATAATCTGAGTGTTCCTATCAACACA